>VNJU01005086.1:0-116171 GCA_008042675.1 Drosophila seguyi | reverse complement strand
AAGCGATATGCAAAAGTGTATACAAACACAAACACAATCACAAATGAAGAAAACAAAAGCCACATCATAAAAACAAAGGAAAAGCAGCAACTCGAGTCGCGATTTTAGCCTTTAAAAATATAAAGACGGTGTTACTATATTGAAGATTACAGGCACATTTGCAACTATTTGCAGCTACACTTAACATTTTTATTAACTAAAAACATTAGTAAATACACTGATATTACTCACATTGGGGGGAGCAAGGGGGGTCACAACTAAAAGCTTAAGTAAACATGGAAGAGACGTACACAAAATGACAAAAAGAAATGGTTTTTACAAAATTTATTTTACAAGAACGATTTAACAGATTAGTTTATTATTACTAAACAGATTTAAAGTAAATACCGTCAACTTTAAATTCCCTTTTAAATTAATTAAATTCGACCACTTTTCTTTAAGTTTGAACTCTTTGAAGTTTGGCTTTGAATTACAAAATATGCATGCAAGCAATTTTTGCATTACAAAAGCACACCTGTTCACAGCTTTGAATCGTTTTTTAGAAAGAATCGTTAGATATTGAGTAAAACCTGGATAATCTGGATAAGGTTGGATATTTAACAGCTAATTTGGATACTTTTTACCCTAATATTTTGACTTTGATTTTTTGATTTATGGCCTATGGGCGCCACCACTGTGGGAAGCTTGCATTTCAAAGCAGGAACATTTTTATTTTGAAAAATTTTTATTTATAATGATAAAAATTGATAAAAAAAAAAACGCTTTATTACCTTGGTGTCTAGTAAAAAGTTGAAAATTCATATAAAATATAATATAAAGATTTCTATTTAAATGAGTAGTTAATGTTGATCAACACTTTTTTTTTTTAATTTTTATTTAGGAGTAATTGGCTACAACAATTTGACTTATGTATATTATTTTTATAACAATTTGCTTTCACGGAAAGCAGTGGTAACAGAAAATATTTTTAAAAATATATTTTTTCTGTATGTAATTAAAGCAAAAGGGGAGAGTTTTACCATTTTATTTATTAAGGCATTTACAAGGAAAATAAAATAAACAATTTAATATATATGTATAAACAAAAACATATATTAATCAATACATATTTTTAGCGAATACAAACTACATCAAAGCAGCCATGAATTAAATGTCTAGATTCATTAAGTCAAGTTATACTGAACAAAATTGTTAGGACAACAAATATTTTTCATTTTTCATTTTCTACATCAAAATTTTTTGTACAACAAAATGCAAAATGCATTTTTTACCTTCTTACTAACAGGTAAATGCTTATTTATAATATTCTATATCCACATGTGAATTTAACTAGCACCATAATGTAAACTCTTTAAAAAAAGGTCATTAGTTGAAAATTTTTACTTATCTGACTTCCCAACCAGCAGATAATCTTGTCGGTTTTCCCGGCACCTGTAAATTCTTTTAACGAGTACTGTTAAAAACCGAGTTGTACTGCAAAGTGCAAGAACGCCTAACGAACACCACTTTTCTATTCTGATTTTAGTTGTAATTTCGTTAATTTCGGGTCTCTGTTAGTTAGTTAGTTAGTTTAGTTAGTTAGTTAGTTTTTGCACTTAAACGGAACCACTTTTTTGTTAAAGGGTCCTTCTGTCTTTCTGTCATAGAAATTAAGTGAGGCAAATAACCGTATTAAGTATTGTCCAGAAAAACTTATCTCTATAGCTGTCCGAAAAATTAAAAATAGTTCCCATATGACTAAAAAAAACTACAACTATAGAACCATTTTTTAATTTATAAACACATTCTAAACATTAAAAAAAAAATCTATAATGAAACCATTTTGTCTAAGCTTATTTGTTACCAATTTCTTTTCTTTCTTGGAGTCTGCTGCATTGGAACCTTAAGCCGGGCCGAAGAGTGGGGCTATCCGAGTAAGTAGTAAAATTTCAATTTTTTTTCAAATATTAATTAGCTAGAATCTAAGTTCATCCGGTCATGAATAAGCAACTTAAGCTTCAGTTTTGACTATTTTCCCTACAACTGAAAATATCTATACAGATATAAATTAAATATAATTCAATTTATGATTGCTTAACTTCAGATACAAACTTTGTAACATAAATTTCTAGGATATTTAGAGCAAATTTAATTTATTATTTTTATTATAAAGGCAACTGAATTTTTGGTTAGAAATAAAAACTCGCATGCAAAAATATATGAGTTAATAAGTCAGCTTCAAGTGTCAATCATTTTGAAAGAAATGAGATTGAAATTTATTTAAGAAAAAGTCTGCAAATAAAATCTTAATTTGAATTAATTTTTTTTTAATTATAACCCTTTAAATAATATGTGTGCAATTCACAGATTTTCCGAAATGGGGTGGCATTTGCGACCATGGTACGAAGCAAAGCCCAATTAATCTGGATTCCAATGACGCCATTAGGGTTAGTTACGATGAACTGTCGCTTACGAATTATCGGAAGCCCCAAGAGAATCTGGAACTTGTCAACAATGGGCATACAAGTGAGCTTCCTATAAGTTTCTAACCTCCACCTCTATAATATACTCTATAATGGATTATTTTCGTGTGCAGTCATGGTGACTGGCTTCAACCACTTGTTAGCTCTGAATGGCGGCTCCCTGCAGTACGACTATGTGCTGGAGCAGTTCCACATGCACTGGGAATCGGAGCACACCATCGACGGCTCTCGCTACCCGCTGGAAATTCACTTTGTACACCGAAACACTATGTACCCGAATGTAGAGACGGCTAAAAAGTATGAAAATGGAATTGCTGTGGTTGCAGCGCTCTACCATGTGTCCAACAGTGATAATTACGAAATTGGGTGCATCCTCAAGGGCCTGGATGCAGTGAAGTCCTACAGCCAGATAAAGAAGCCCGTTCAATTGGAGGACCCCATAGTTTTGATGGATCTAGTGCCCAGCTTGTCCAAATAC
This sequence comes from Drosophila seguyi, assembly GCA_008042675.1. Lineage (NCBI taxonomy): Eukaryota > Metazoa > Arthropoda > Insecta > Diptera > Drosophilidae > Drosophila > Drosophila seguyi. The sequence goes on along the minus strand of VNJU01005086.1, from coordinate 113,231 downwards.
TACGTCTACCCCGGCTCCCTGACCACACCCTCCTGCGCCGAGGCCGTCACCTGGTTTGTGCTAGCGGAGACGTATCCGGTGAGCAGGGCTCAGTTGAATAAGTTGCAGCAGATCGAGTACGAGGCGGGCAAGCAGCTGCGCTTCAACTTCCGGGAGTTGCAAAAACAGGGGAATCGAGAAGTTTACCTGGTCTCAGAGGCACCAGTTCAAGCTAGAGTCTCGGTGCCCATCGCCTTGATCCTGATGCTTGTCTTCGTGAACCAGAAATTCTTTCTGTAGCATCTCATATTTTTTTTGTATAATATGACTCCACGGGGCGTATGCATGCATACCACGAAAGTGGCCTCTGATGGTAGTAAATATTTTATAAAAAAATAAATTTACAAAAAATGTTACAAGTGGTATTTACTAAGTTTTATTTAGCCATTTAGCTATACATTCTTAGACTTGGTTCAATAGTAAACTTTGATGAGTTGGTGCCTACTTATAGGCAAATTTACTTTTCCTTTGGTTGCCATCAGCCACAATATTAGTCTAGTTTTGGGGTATTTCAAGTCTGAAATCATGTAAAAAAACATTTTTTAAATTTTATTTACAAATTTTATAAATAAAACTGTAAAATCAAACTCTTAACAGTTTGAATAATTTTGGAGAGAGCCGAAAAGGCATTTTGCTTGTCTTTAGCATCATTTTTGTGCATAATTTTTATAAAGCAAAATCAAAACCAATTAAGGAAATTTTTATTTAATTATAAGCAAGTGGTATTTAACAATTAAATAATTTAAAAAATATCCTTAAAGGTGTTTAATAAGTTTAAAATTATTCATGGCTTAAATACAGACAAAATAATACCAATAATATATTTTTATAGCATTATTTCACGCCAAAAATAAAGCATTTCAAGTCGTATATATATATTTTTTTTTTAATAAATGTGACAATCGTATATCCGGAATGTCTTAATAGAAGCACTTAATCCTCTTCCTAAACGCATGTCTTTTTTTCGGAAGCATTTATCAAATGTTTGCCATGTTGGATCCCCTCGAAGCTTAAAAGCAACCTCTTAACTTGTATGGGCTGTCGATCCTCAATCATTTGTCAATATTTGGTGGTTTAAACCGTGTAAAAACAGTCAGCTTAAGATCCAATTCGATCCACCAGGTTATTAAAACAAACGTGCTCTTCCCGAGGTGTCCCCCAATTAATTTTTGAATCACTCTTAGGCCAATAATTAAAAATGCATTTATTATGTTCGAAATACCAGGCAGTTTGCTGGATTGGTAGGCCTCGCAGCGGCGTTTATCGCCCCATCGGCTTGGACACGGATTCGGTTTCGGAATGAATACAGATTCAGTTCATAGAAGCAGACAATGGCCAATGTCAAAATCTCTCATGGTGTGAATTAATAAATTATTGAAATACTTTTGTTACGCAAATCATAATTTGTGTCCCGCGTCAACATTCACTTTTATGTTTTGGCTAATCTGTGCAGCGAGTGCTTTGCCTTTTTGCAACTCGTTCGATTTGCATAAAATATGCAAAGTGCGGCAATACTTGGAGGCACATTAATCACCAGGTAGCCCCGCTTTTCGCTCGGATTCCATTTCAATTTGAATATTATTACTTTGTTTTCTTGATTCGGCGCTGATACTTTCATCCTAATGCATTTCGGGTCTATTAATTAATGCCAAAGTAATTTCGGTTTCGCATTTCAAGCGGAAATTTATCGTATATTTCTCTGACAGATCTTTGCATCTTTAATGCCCCCACATAAACAAATTATTCAAGTTAAAAACACCAACCAAGTTTCAGTTTCATTTCACTCAAAGCTTTATTTTTTTTCTTCTGTCCCGTCACGGCTGACGAAATTGGCGTGAGAAAGTGAGAAACCAGTTTCTTGGTCCGCCGGCGATCCCCAAAAAAAAAACTATGATTTTTGCTGCCAACAGATAACAACGATCCGTTAGAAATGTGGGCTAACTTATCATCTTGGCCAGTGCCCTTGGCTTGTTTGGGTTTTTGATTTGTGGGCAGAATTCCCCCCGCTAACGAGATGCAGTCCCTCAAATGCAACAAACTCTTGCAAAATATTTTTTCTTTTTTGGGGAAATCTTAGATGAGATGGAAATTAATGAAAATTATAAGTTATACTACGATATGGTGCGTAAAAATCTTCGGTAAGAAAAAAGTATAAATAAACAATTCGTCAAATTTGTAATATTTATATTCATAGATTGGTTATAAGTTGTCAGAAAGTATTTAAAAAGACATTTTATAAATAATAAATACAAAATAAAGAGCAAATATTTTTGTGTACGATGAAGTAATGATAATAATACTTAAAATATTTATTATTTCAAGTGTTAAAAATATTTCTACTTCAATTTTATTACAACATAGAACAATGCTGTCATTTTTAATTCTAATCCGTTGCAGTGAGAACTTAAAAATTAAGTTTTTAATGTAACTTTATACTTTGAAAACATTTTAGCTTTAATTTAATTATATTTTTAATAGCACCATTTTAATGTTATAATTTTATATTCATATTAATAATATGAATTTAGAAATTCCCTTTAAATAATAAATAAATAAATTATAAGATTTAAGGGTTTTATTATCACATATTTAATACATCTTTCTATCCTAGAATAATGTTTGCTCTCATTTAATAATATTTAAACAATCTTTTTCTTAATAACTAATTTCAAAAGGCTTTATAATTATTCAACATCGAATAAGATTGCAAGAGCGAGTGGGTGGCCAAACAAAATAAATTAAACTTCCTCAATCCCAAAAGCCTAACAAATTGGAGAGGAAATCGAGAGCCTTCATATCACCTTCGTTTTTTTGATGTAATCCCGGTTACATTCACTCCCCAATAATAGGGCCACCAATTAGCCATATAAGGCCCTATCTGATCTCATTTCGAATGCATCCATTTTATGCTCTGTGTTATGACAACTAATGTCCGCTGGAAGCTGAGCATGTCCAATTGTCCACTGGCCATCCCCACACTTTCGATTTTAACAGGTGATTTACCTTCACTTCTCTGACCTGATCCAAGCTCAGAGCGATTCCATGTCCAAAATACGAGCATCTCGCATCATTTTGGCACATTTAGAGCTGACAATATATATCGCCCAATAGATCTACGCCCAATCGAATGGACACAAAAAGACCTAGACCTTGGGCCAGTGTCCATCCAAGACAGATGCGAAATACTCATGACCAGTCCCCGAATTTACAATTTTCAATTTCCATTTGATAGCTCAAGTTTCGGACAATAAAACAAGTCACAAAGCCAAACAGACAAAAGTGCATTTGGAGTCGGTTTTGTATTTTTGTAACCTCGTCGCCTATCGAAGATATCATGAATATTTACATATCTCTCTCTGTTTATTTGGTGTCATTCATCTCAACTGCAAAAATATCAAAGAAAAAATATTAAAAACTTTTGTATTAATTTAAACGAGTTGTTGATTGTCTTCATGGCAGCCATGGCAAATCTGTTTCAGCAACTTAATTATATCAAAATTTGCAATGCCTGAAATATAGAAAAAATAGCATGATTAATGGTGAAATTTACTCTGATTAACATAGTTTTTTTAAATAAATAATTAAGCTTACTACTACCACTTTATTGGAGGAATTTTTAGGAAAAATAAAATATTTCAAGAAGGCTTAAAACGGAAAAGGCATCACCTTTTTCCTAAATTAATGTTTAATAAAATAAAATACAAACATAACAATATAAGAACAATGAGCAATTTAAGGAGCACACCTACCATTTGATTTTTAAATATTTATTCAATATTTTATTACTATTTAGATCAACTTTTAAAAGCGAATCGCAATGTGGGCCATCAAATTCTAAAAATATACCGCTTTTATGCGACTTATTATAACTTTCAGTTTATCTACTAAATATATAGTACTGACAATTGATTTTTTTTAACCGTAAAGTATTATTATATATAATTTAAACACTTAAAATAAATAACATATTTATATTGCCTGCTTTATGATGTATTTAACAAAGTAACATGAAGTAAAACAGTCATCCTTCTAAAAATTCACTTAAAAATCATGCCAAGCTTTATCGTTTTTAACCCGTATTAATTATTTAACTTTTTAATGTAAATTTTAGGTCGCATAAAATCATGTTTAATGCTATTTTTAGTAAGGGAACATGGTTTTATTAATCTTACATTGATTCATTATTAAATTTTTTGATAGTTTCAAATAAGAGAAAAATGTATATCATGTTTACTTAATAATTCGCTTTCTGATAGCTAAACTGTAACTTTTACACCCTAATGATCTACAAGATAATATTTTTATTTGACGAATGTTGGAATTAACCCGGCTGTAACCCCGGCTAACTGGTTTACAACGATTACAGACTGACTCCCGAATGTGTATCAGTGCCCATTGTTGTGACCACCTCTCGCTCGGCTTTTGTGGAAGCTCCCTTGTAAACGCCATACAATGGCCCACTTGCCACCCAACCAGATGGATGTAAAAAGATGGAGATGTAGCTGTGGATGTGGATGTGACTGTGGCTCCGACATCTTCGCCATGCATAACAAATGCTGTTTTGTGCTTTATGGCCCACAACTGTTGCAACTTTGTTGGCTGCTGCTTCCGATTAAAAAACAAGTTTCGGTATAAAAGCAGTGAGCTCTATGGAAGTCATCATCACAACTCCAAGACACACGGATCGAGCGGGAGCATCCGGAGCAGACAGCTAACCAGCAGACAGAGAAACCCAACAAGCGACAGCATGAAGATCTTTGTGGTGCGTTTCCAATGGATTACCTACTTTTCGGAACCCATAAGAACTATCTTTGTGTCCTGAATGGGATTAGTCCTGTGCCGTAGCATACTTTTAGTCCGCAGATCCAAGAACCTATTAGGATTATATACACCTCCCCTACATCTACCGAGGATTATAATGGATATTTTACTTTTACAGACGGTTCTGATGGCGGCCACGTGCGCCTCCTTCGGCCGGGCGGACATCAGTCTGACCCAGGCGGGCTACAACCACCGCATCCAGCAGCAGCAACTGCAGCAGCAGCCACCTGTGGTGGCTCACCTGTTGAACCAACAGCTCCAGCAGGCTCAGCAGCAGCAGCAGCAGCTGCAATCCTCGCATCCCGTCTTGCCTCCTCTTCCACTGCCCTACCTGCCGCCCAGTGGTCAGTACCACCACCGTCACCAGCAGCAGCCGGCACAGCCAGTGTCCCGTCCCACTACCGGATCCTTTCCCATGCCCACTGGCTTCCCCGTCAACTTCCAGACCGCTCCCATCCAGCAGCAGCGGCGTGCCCGTCCTCGGGTGAGGATTCCCAAGCGTCCGATTGTGACCAAGAACTTCTTCATCCACTCGGCGCCCGAGGAGTCCGAGGATGAGGTCCAGGACGAGCTCAACCAGCTGGCCCAACAGCCGCGCAACCACTACAATGTGCTCTTCGTGAAGACCCCGGCGCAGACTAACCGTGCCGCAGCTCTGAATCTCGCCAAGAGCCTCAAGCAGGAGAAGACGGTGGTTTATGTGCTGGCCAAGAAGACCTCGGCTGCCGATCTGCAGGATGCGATCGCCGAGGCCCCTCAGCACATTAACAAGCCGGAGGTGTTCTTCATCAAGTATCGTACGCCCGAGGAGGCTCTGAATGCCCAGCGACAGATTCAGTCGCAGTACGACACTTTGGGCGGAAGCTCCACCATCACCGACGAGGGTGTGGCTCCCATTACATCGGTGGTCGGGTCGCTGGACCCTCAGGAGGAGGACGAGGAGGAGCAGACCCAGCAGCAGCAGCAGCAGCAGCAGCAGTCGTCCGAAGGGCAGTTTGTGGATAACGGTGCCGGCAACGGCAGCGGCGGTCCCATCGGCAATCATTACCTGCCCGCGAACCAGTTCTAAGTATTCTTCATTGCCCGCCACATCCAGGATCTAGTTAGTTAGCTGTCATCGATCCAAGGATACCCATAGCAGAAGTCGCCTAAGTTTTAAGTGTAATTTTTACCAAAGTGCGTATTAAAAAAGAAGTGTTTTAAAAAGAAAACATAGAGATGTTTTTGAGTTTTTAATTAGGGTTTTTATTTTGGGAGAAATTTATAAAAAAGAAAATCTATTGAGAGTTTCCCTTGTTACTTTCCTTTCATATTTTCCTCTAGATTTTCATCCAGACTATCCGTCTTGGATAAACTCAGGTGAGTCCTTATAAAGTCATGATAATAAGCTATGGAAGCATGAGCATCTAAAGGGAAATCATAAAACATCTTAATTATTATTCTCAGAACCATTCCAGGGAAGTCTCACCTGGATATCCCTTGGCGCAGGGCAAGCCCCAGTTGACCAAAGCCACCAGCTTGCCATTGTGCACCAGAGGACCACCGGAGTCACCGTGACAAGCTCCACGTCCCTTGTCATTAAAGGTGCACACATGACCGATGTCCACCCGGGAGCTATTGTCGTGGGCAGCGCGACACTGCTCAAAGGGCACATAGGTAACCTCCAGACTCTGTAGCCTCGCAGGAACCTCTCCGCCCAAGGAGAGCGTGCCCCAGCCGGTGAGGAGTAGCCGTGAGCCAGGCACCAGAGCCTCGTGATCCAACTCCACCGCCTGGGTGGCATTGTCGAACACAATCGATTCGTTCAGATGCAGTAGAGCTATGTCGTTGCGATACTTGCGCGGGGCATAGTCCGAGTGCTCCACGATCCTGTCCGGATAGTAGTATTTCGAGGAGTTTTGCTGCAGATCCTGAGTGCCCGTAAGGACTCGAAAGGCCGCCGCCTGCTTACCCCGGGTGCAGTGGGCCGCCGTGATGATCCAGCGCTCGTCGATGATTGCCCCGCCGCACGAGTGGAGGCCACTACCCGCTCCCTGGAGCGATATCTGGTAGGGAGCCACACCCTCGGCGGCATCCTCGCCGCCCACAATACGGTTGATGGTGTACTGCGGCGGATACAGGATCTGACTGGAGGCATAAGAACTGCACAGTATCAGTGGCAGCAGAATGGACAACATAATGACGGCTATAAACTCAACAAAGTGAGGAATACTTGTCTGGGAGACCAGTTCTTATAGGTGGAATAGGCTCTCGTAATTAGTAATTCCGTCACGTACTTAAAGCTTTAATTCTATTTTTAGGAACCCCACTGGGGTAATGGAAAACCTTAACCCTATTTGTTAGATAGAAGGCACTTGGTATTGAGAGCACAAGGTTAGCTGCTGATAAGTTTGTTTGTTTACTTGCGAAATAAATATTTATTTACATAACATTAACTCTAAATCAATTGATTAAATAAGTTCCAAATAAGCGGAAATTTGAGCTAATAAGGGGTAGATACGTCTCGATGTCTAGACGCTTTTTATGGGTAGTATGAAGATTTACAAAGTTAAGAAATTTGAACATTAAATAAAATTAAATTATTAAAGACTGGTTAAAATATAGTGTATAAACTAAATATATTAGTAAAGTAGTGTATACAAAAATATATATATAGATAAATGTAAAATAAAATATATATATTGTCGAAATTAATATCTCTGTCTATATATTGAAATTTAAAATATAAAAAAAGTATCTCTTGAAACTAACAATTTGTATATTATCGAAAAAAGAATTTCCAAGTTGGTTTTTATAATTGGTAATAATATATAATTCATAAATTTTGTGTATATTTATTCATAAAACATAAAACATCTTTTAAATATAACAATAATTACATACAAGCTGAATCAACAGATTAATATATCGCACATAAAATATTACACCTTTAATACGTCGATTTATATTTATCTTTCAATTGTCAAATATTGATACAGTGTGTATTTTTTGTATCGTCCTTTATATAAGGGTTAGCTTGAAAAATATTTATAATGTATTAGTATATAAAATAAAAAAATTTTCTATAATATATGGATTGAGTTACTGATGAAGTATAAATATATTTTGGTAGATTAATTTAATAGGAAAATAGAAATAGAAAAAATTGAATTTAATAGAAAAAACAAATAATTTCCAAGCTGCCACTTCATTATCTTTGTCACGTAAAAATTTTTCCGTTGCTTTCCAGCTTTATTCTTTTTTACACAAACTTTATATTATATATTATCATTTATTCCCGTGAACCAACTATAAGTATTATGCATGCACTACCTTTCCCAATCTACTTTCCCATATATTTAGTAATTCGATTAGCGCTAACTAATACTTCCTGATATCAGACTTCTTCCGAACTGGTTTGTTTATGGACTACTTGGCACCTGAGTCATTTCTGGGAACTCGAACATGATGGATCGGAACTATGACTGACAGCTAAGGGTTATCAGAAGAGTTTCGAGTGGGGGATTTCTCGCAAAGAGTCTAGAAAAGATTGGAGGTTCTCTCCTCTAAAATTAGACTCCCCTTGCAGGTGTCCCAAAAAACACGACATAAAACTGGGTTTATCTTAAGCTGAAGCGCTATTGCACCTTTTTTTATTTGTTCATAAATGCGTGTATACGATATCTGAGTGATAAAATTTACTGGCTAATTTGATCATTTGGCCATAGTCCATAAATATGTGCCATACTTTTGTTTGTTGTGGCTTTTGCACCCCCTCGGGTGATATTTAGCAGGCTGTTCCCGCCTCCGTCATCATCTCCGCGATCCAGTCGGCGTAGTAGGCCACCGATCCGAAGACATCGGGATAGCCAATGGCACAGGCCTCGCCCCAGTTGACGACACCGACCAGGGTCTGGTTCTCGTCCACCAGCGGGCCACCGGAGTCGCCGTGGCAGGATCCCTGTCCCTCCTGGGTGAAGGTGCACACATGGCCCTCGCTCAGCCAGTTGGCGTTGCGCACGCGGGACTCGCAGTTCGCGTGCTCGATGTACTTCAGATCGATCTTCTGCAGCTGGGTGGCATAGCGACCCCAGGTCTTGGTGCTGCCCCACCCAGTGAGGGTGAGCGTATCGCCGGCCTTGGGCAGGCTACCCTTGGGGGCCAGCTTAATGGGCTGCGTCAAGGCATCGAAGACAATCGGTTTGGCGGTGTGAATCAAGGCGATGTCGTTGTGATACGCCGGCTTGTCGTGGCCACAGTGGATCTTGGCACCATCCACCAGATACTCCGCTCCCGGCTTGGTATAGTCCAATGTTCCAGTTATGATCTTCAGGTACTGTGTGGGCCACTCCAGGCAGTGGGCGGCGGTGAGGATGTACTGAGGAGCGATGATACTGCCGCCGCACACATGCTCGCCAAAGGTGCTCATGATGGACACCTGGTAGGGGGCAAAGCCAGTGGTGGCATTGGTGCCACCAATAACCCGGGTCTCCGGCTTTACATAGCCCAGATGATGGTTCAGCTGCGGGATGCGCTTCACAGGCAGCCGACGCGCCGAACACTGCGACGACAGGATCACCAGGACACAGGTCAGTAAGAGCCACTTCATTTTTGAGTTTAACTTGAATTTTAAGAATTTATATAGGAATTTCTTTCAGTGCTTAGTGTTGTCTCCAACTTCCGTAAACGGTTTGTCCACTTTTTGTGATCTGAAATTGCTTTTATAGTCGAGGTTCGGGTTCTATGCGAATTTCCCTTATCACGCCGAGAGTTTCGTGTTTCTTTCGAATGCGCGGTGCTGGCGATAAGCGGGCAGGTCCGAGGGAAGCAACGATAATGACAATTACCATAGCCACCATGCCTGTGCCCTGACGACTGGCTGATAAAGGGGAATTCTACGAGCCCGTTTGGACTGTGAATGATGATAGACAACTTGCCAGCAGCACACGACTCTCACACATTACTCATACGCAATGTGGGCGGACTTTGCACACAGCAGGAGATCTTCAGACGTCGCCGCTCGATAGGGCAGCAATCGGAGTGGAAGTTTACTTGAAACTCAACTGAATTAGTTGCCTAAAGCCTCTAATACTTGGGAGATATGGAAGAAGGCATACCCTTGGGAGGCATGCTATTTGCGTATTTCTTTTTGTGGCAAAAACTATAGTAAACAAAATGATTTTGATAAAAAAACAAGGAAGTGTTTGCCGCAAATATTTCTATAAATATGTAGAGCGATAAGGCAGAATGTCACATTTCTAGTGTTGAGCTTCTGCTGCTCAGATAAATATTGCTTGAATAAAAACAAGACTACTTCTTAACTTAGGGTATTATTTTGGAAACCAGCTACAAAAAAAACCCACATTCACCTGCTTTTTATAATGGCAATTATTAGGCATTCGTGACTTATCACGTATCACTCGCAATTACAACAAAAGCTAGACGTCTGGCCTGCGGATTATCAAGATTTTCAATTAATCAATTCAATTACTTTCCATTTACTGTCTAAAATTTTAGACTCTAAAAGCAAGGCCTTTGGACTTTGACATAATTTTTTTGGCTATCTATGGAGGAGCTTCCTTTTAAGGCCAAAGACTGACAACAAAATTTCACGCGACTTTATTGCTTAGGAAATGGTACAGCCGTTGATCGTGGACTTGATCCAGCTGTCGTAGAAGCTGAGTCGGGCAAAGACATCGGGGAAGCCATAGCCGCAGGGCACGCCCCAATTGCCCACGCCCACCAGGCGTCCTTTGCCATCCACCAGGGCACCGCCAGCATCGCCGTGACAGGCTCCGGCTCCCACACGACCCACAGCGCACAGATGACCCACGTCCAGGTCCCCAGTGCCGCCATAGGTGGCATTGCACTTATCCGTCGGCACATAGGTCAAGTCCAGTTGACGCAGTTGCCAGGAAAAGTCGTCACCAATCTCGGTGCTGCCCCATCCGTACATGGTTAGGGTTTCGCCCTCCACCAGATCCTCCAGCGGCGTAGTGGTTATATTCTGGGTCACCTCGTCGTAATCGAAGAAGGCATGGGTCTTGATCAGGGCAATGTCGTTGTGATACATCGGCTTGTCGAAGTTGCAGTGGGGCACCACCTGCTCCACGGAGTACTCCCAGCCGGCGTCACCCCAGTCGTTGTACGTGGTGGTCACCACCTTAATGTTGTTCGTCCTCAAGCCAGCCACGCAGCTGGCGGCTGTGACCACCCACTGGTCGGCAATGATGGCTCCACCGCAGACATGATTACTGCAGAGATCGAAATAAAGAAGTTACCAAGCTATACATTCTATATAGTAAAATTTTTTAGAGTATCCTCTGCAATATATCCTGATCTCAAGTATCTGGGTTAACCTACCCGTAGGAATTTTGCAGTGAAATTTGATAGGGAGCTGCCGACACATCGGACAATTGTCCTCCGACAATCCGAGAACTGAACTTTGTAGCAGAGCCCGCGGCTTCCCTTACGCCCTTGGGTAAGGCACGACTGCGGAAACTGGCCTCCGAAAGGGACACTGCCACAAGGACGAGGGCGAGGATGAGCAGTGAGACCGCTCGGATTTGGCAAGACATGTTGGACGAGCTGCTGAAGTTGGACTAACTGCAAAGGAGTGCAGCTGAAAATCAGCTAACCTCCGATATACGATATTCGGCTAACGATATTAGATATCTGGCGTGATATTAATGAGCCATAAACCAATTGTGCAATCTCAATCATGGTCAGCCAAGGCCAGAAAAAAACCAAGAACTCTCCCATCGTAAAAATCTTATAACTTTTCATAAATCGGCCATAGAAATCATGAGTGATAAGTACACTAAGGGAAAATATGTATATAATTTACAATTAACTTGAATATGGAGTTTATTTAGCTCAATACATAATATATAAATATATGAATATTCATCCAGATGGAATGACATTTTTAAAAAGCTTTTTTTCTAATGTTAATTCGCATTTTAAATTTAGTTTGAATTTAACTCTTTAACAGAGGACAATAAAATCTCAGCACTTATTAATCTAATTCTCAGAATGGTTTTAGTTTAGTTTATTATTTCTCTATTATTTCTAGATATCTTTTAGTTAGAGATTAAAATGTACTTAAAAGAAAACATAAAGAAATTCAAGTATATTTAAGTGTGCTTAACGAAAGATAAAGAAAACAATTGTATATCAAAATATTTAAGCAATTTTCAATGCTCAAAACAAGTCTAAAGTCTCAAGAATACTTTGTGATATTAAAAATGAAATCATTTTAAAATCATAATAATAAGAATTCATTTGAAAACTACATAATCTCTGACTTATCTCAACACAATGAATTATGCTACCCATAATTAAAGTCATGCCTTTTCTGTAAAATGCTTGTTGCATACACAAATAAACTAAAATTAAAGTCTAAAGTCATGTTAATAACAACTTTTTAATATTGCTTCAAGTAATAAATTTCAAGAAATCAAACATTTCCATGTAAATTTCTAATAAATTCACGTTTTTCCCTCAGTGCACCGATAAGAGGTGGCCAATGTCTAGGCGATTGTACAGCCGTTCATCGTGGTGCGAATCCAATCGTGGTAGAAGGCGACTCGCGCATACACATCCTAGGGATATAAATGGCCATAAATGAGATTACGTTAGGGAAAGGGGGAGACATGGACTACTCACCGGGTGACCACGACCGCAGGGCACGCCCCAATTGCCAAGTCCGACCAGCCGCTGTTCGCTATCGATGAGCGGTCCGCCGGTGTCGCCGTGACAGGCTCCCTTGCCCGCCTCCATCTGGACACAGACATGGCCCAGGTCCACGTCCTCGGTGTCGTCCAACAGCCTAGTGCACTCCTCCACCGGCACATAAACGCCGGACGATTGCCTCAGATAGCGCTCGTAGGTACCCATGGCCTCGGGACTGCCCCAGCCGGCAAAGGTCAGTGTCTCGCCCACCTGCAGCTCATCGATGTCCGCCAGGGTTATGTTTTGAGTCACCTCATCGTACACAATGTCCTCGTTCAAGTGCAGCAGGGCGATATCGTTGTGGTACAGCGGCTTGTCAAAGTTGCAGTGCACGTGGATCTGATCCACGAGGTAGTAGCTGGCGCTGAGACTCCACCAGTCGTTGGTTCCGGTGACCACCAGCAGGTTGCGAGCCCGCAAACCGGACACACAACTGGCGGCGGTGAGCACCCAGCGTTCGTTGATAATGCTGGCACCGCACAGGTGATAGCTATACATATTCTGGATGGATGCAATCCAGGGCCAGCTGCCCTCGGAGGCTGTGCTGCCGCCAGCAATACGTCCCTGAGGTTGGCTCGTGGCTGCCTCCTGGCTTAAACGATGCCTGTTGACATTCGCCACACCCGGAAGAGGCTCTCCTCGCAGCCTCAATGCCTTCGAGGGAGTACTTGCCAGGAGAAGAATCAACAGCAGCAGCAGCAGCTGCCCCGGAAATTTCCACCAAGTTCTTCCCATGGCTGTGTGGAATCGAAACTAAAACCCCTCAACCGGACCACCTTAAAATTACACCTCCTCATTCATCAGATCTTATCGCTGGTCAAGCTTTGGATAGCAGACGGTTTATGGGGGTCTGGACGGAGGCGATAAAGTGGCATTCATACCCCGGGTGGGTCTCCGGCATTGTGAGCTAGTTGCTCCTCGGGCTCGGTGCATTTATAGAGCGCCGAGATTTGCCGTGGTGACCAGTCTATCAGTTTACGGTCTAGCAGCTCCAATTGAATGTTCCGCCCCGATACCGTTTGGGTTTTATCCTTAAAGCCGTAAAGATACCTGCGTCCATAAAGATTCGTTGGTCAGCAGAAAAAAAAACCCGAGTGGGCAAAGCCCCGGAGAGCGATAAAATGAGTTTATATGGTGATTCCATATAAAAACGCCCAGTTGGGTCATACAATTTTCCATTGCTGGTCATTAATTCGCGCGGCTCTGTCCCCCGTTACGTCTCCGCGTCCAAGTCGGAGTCGAAGTCTTTGTCATGTTGCGTGTCCGTCTCCACTGGCCTCTGTCCCTGTCTCTGGTGTGTTGGCTGCTTCTGCTGGTTACCACCATTGACGTCACGCGCGGCAAGCGATTGGATCGTAAAACCCTGAAGTATGACAACCGGATTGTGGGTGGCCAGGAGGCAGCTGATGGCGTGGCACCCTATCAGGTGTCCATTCAGACCACCTGGGGTACGCACATCTGCAGCGGTGTCATCCTCGACCAACAGTGGATACTCACCGCCGGTCACTGTGCTTTGGACTATGGCATTGCGGATCTCCGGATTATAGTGGGCACCAACGATCGCCTGAATCCTGGCCAGACTCTGTTCCCCGACGAGGCTTTGGTCCATTGCCTGTACGATGTTCCTTATTTGTACAACAATGACATTGGTTTAATCCATGTGAACGAGTCCATTGTTCTCAATGATCGTGTGCAGCTCGTGGAGCTGAGCTCGGAGCAGCCACCGGTGGGTGCAACGGCCACTTTGACGGGCTGGGGTGCTCCGGAGAACAGCCTGCCCACGGTGCAGTTCCTGCAGACCCTCAACCTGACCATCATCGAACACGAGGAGTGCCGCCGAGCCTGGGATTACCACACCGGCATCGACATTGGCCACATCTGCACCTTTACGAAGGCGGGCGAGGGCTCCTGCTCCGGCGACTCGGGAGGACCTCTCATGTGGCAGGGCAAGCTGGTGGGTCTGGTCAACTGGGGACGACCGTGCGGGGTGGGCATGCCAGACATGTAAGTTACTGATTCTCACTGTGAAGGGTATCTAAAGAATATAAAATTTAATCCTTAAAGGTTCGCCAATACTGTGTACTATCAGGATTGGATCCGCAGGACTCGCTCGGGCTGCAAGAATCGGGTCACGTAAAGGAGATCTTAGGAGATTGAATGTAAACAATTTGGCTGACTTGCCTGTTGTGGCATGAGTATGCGAAAAATATATTTATTATTTGTTGAAAAGAAAAAAAAAACCATGTTGATAACATTATCCAGCGGACAAGGCGAAGGCCCAGGCCTGTGGTCATTAGGTGGGCAATCTATTCTTTTATTGATCTGTTTACTTAAACCTTATGACATCAGATAAAATAGTAGGTATGTCATTTTTGCTAGGGCTGTTGAAATTGATAAAATGGGAAATGCTTTAGACAAGCGTGCATACTCTAGGGAATTTTGAAAATATTTTTATTTACTCTTGTTTTCAGTAAAAAATAAACTTGGCAAAGATTTAAAAGCTTTATAAGGGTGGGGGATTTCTAAAATTATTAAATGCTGTAGTGATTTGTTATATGTATGAGGTATTTTATAGTTGCATAATAAATTTGTTAGATTAGCAGATTCTTTATAGTTGGCTTTACCACAAGAAATTTGTTCAATAAGTGTTATTATGGTAGTAAACAATGATCTATGATGAATATGCAAGTCTATTAATAAGCTAAAAAAAAACTGACTTTTCTACATAACAAATCCAAAAGCTGTATGTTTATATATTGAACCATAATATATAAATAACTAAAATTTGATTCATTAATGTTATCAACAAATGAACAACATGAAAGTGTTTGTTCATTTTCTAAAGCAAACCAAACCAAGATTTAAGCACAATTAGTTGAATTTTGATGTTTATCTATAATAATTTATATATATATATATATTATTGGCTTTAAATAAATATAAATATACTATACATTATTTAAACATTTTAGATTGTTTATTGCTATATAAATGTTTTATACGTATAAAATAAAAAATAAAACTTCTTTAAAAGTGATGTAAAAACAAACTGAAAATAACTAGTTGAAACTTTTATTTAAATATATAAAATAAACAGCTGATAAATATTGTGATTTTGTTGCTAAATACTAATGCTATATTGTTAATAAAACATAATTATTGATAAATTTTTTAATGAATATTCATAAATTGCTGTGATTTTAGCTTTCGAATCCAATATTATTGTATTTATTCAAAATGTTATACACATAGTTTAGCAGTTTATTGGTTTATTTTGGTATATAATTAATCAATAAACTGCTAAACTGTTATATAAATACCAGGTAATGCATTTAATTTCTTTTTACTTAGTTTTTACTTCCCATATTTGCGTTGTAATTGGCATATTTGTGAAGATGACTTCAAATAATAATTTTAAGTATAGATTCATAGTAAACTAATATATTAATTGTTAAAGGAATACAATAAATGTGTTTTTTATTAACCTTTACTCTTAATCATAATACCCTGCAAGGGTATACATTGCTTTCCATCTAATTTTAAAGCTATAAACATGAATGTTTTTATTTTTTCCCCGCTTTATATTAACTTCAAATAATATTGAAATATGTAAACTAGGTAATCCGTGCAGTCGGAATACTAGTTCCCTGATTTTTTTAAAGAATACCTGGTGTTAATGTCCAGCGAACGATCCCTTGTCCCCCTTCTCCCCCTCTCGGATATTGATTACCCCCGTCACAAATCAGTCATAATCAGAGTACGTCTATATAATTTAATGACTGACCCATGACTTTATGGCATTGATACACCTTGCGGGAACATCGAGAACCGATTTACGATAAAACTCTACGTCGCTTACGATATTGAAGCGTTTTTTGGGCGAGTATAAAAGCAAAATCACGACCCATATGCAGGCTTAATTGGCCCAAAAACGTTCCGACTCAAGCACTTACGACCTACCATGTTGCGTCGCGGTCTGTCTGCGACTGTGGTCCTTGTGATCCTGCTGACCTGGAGCAGCCAACCCAGCAATGCCATTCACCAGGCCAAGCTCAGCGAGGAGCAGCTGTCGTGGATCGCGCAGCAGGGTGGAGTTACCTACCAGAATCGCGTGATCAATGGCGAGGATGCGGCTCTGGGCGAGGCCAAGTACCAGATCTCGCTGCAGGGCATGTACGGCGGTCATATGTGCGGTGGCTGCATCATCAGCGATCGCTTCGTCCTGACGGCGGCTCACTGCGTCTATGGCTACAATCCGCCCTACCTGCGAGTGGCCACCGGCACGGTACGATGGGCACAACCGGATGCTCTCTACTTCGTGGAGGAGTACTGGGTCCACTGCAATTACAACAGTCCCGACTATCACAACGACATTGCCCTGATCAAGCTGAACGACACCATCAAGTTCAACGAGTACACCGAGGCGGCAAAGCTGCCAACGGAACCGCTGAAAAATGGCACGGAGCTCCTTCTCACCGGCTGGGGATCCACGGAGCTTTGGGGCGACACTCCCGACATCCTGCAGAAGGCGTATCTAACGCACGTTGACTACCCGACGTGCCAGGAGCTCCTGCACAACGATCCCTTTAACGGACCCTGCCACGTATGCACCCTGACGACCGGCGGCCAGGGCGGCTGCCACGGCGACTCCGGCGGTCCGTTGACCCAGAACGGAGTGCTCTACGGGCTGGTGAACTGGGGTTACCCATGCGCCACTGGCGTTCCGGACAGCCAGGCCTCCGTGTATTACTACCTGGACTGGATCAGGCGTGGGATCTCTGAAACCTGCAGCGGCAACTGCGATTGCTATGCCAGCAACTATCCTTGAAGAGTAAGTTGGCAGGGGGGGGTGACTTCAGGTTACTCCAGCAGGTTAGGTAACGATAACAATTTTAATCACTTTCTCAGGACAAAGATATATATAAACGTAAAGATAAATGTCACATGTTTAATCTTTTAAATAAAGGATTTTCATACAAGAAATATTGTATACAATTTAAAAACTATTTTAGGTTTTAAATTCTCAAATTAAGGGACTTACAAGGCTTTTATTTATAATATTTGCAAACAAAAGTATAACATAAATACACAGTAATGATTAGATTTCTAAATAATTTCTTTCTTTTAAACTAAAAGAATATTCTTTCTATTATCGAGTATAAGATTTTAAATATATTTTCAAGCTGAACTTAAATTCTTAATTACTTCACTTGACCATCAACCTTTTTCTAAACTCAATTTGAGACTTGTTATATTTTCTTTGACAATCAAACTACGAGTACAAATTATATATAGCTATATAGCTTTTTAACTTATGGTCCCTATTTATCGTTTTTAAAATTTAATTAGAGAAATATTACACAACAAAAAATGTCCAGCATTGACTTTTAAAATTAAAATAAATTAATACATTGAATATTATAATACTCTTTAATATATGATAAAGTAGCAGACACATTTAAATATTTAAAACACATTTGCAATACAAATTAGGTAGAGGAAAATTTTTCCAAGTATTCTAGAAGAAATAAAGTTACTGAACAAATTATATTAAAACAGATACAGGATCAGACAGGATCAGAAAATAACTACAACTTCTTTATCCCTTTCCCAAAAACCCAAAACCTTTAAAATTCCACACGAAATCAAATCCATTATATAGCCAACTCTTTTTTTTTATTTTTTTCAAAGAACATATATCAATTTAATTTACTAGAAACATTTAAGGCTTGCAACTAATTAACCAACTACTCTAGTAATAGCACTTTTCGTTGCCGCTGATCTTGCTGCGAATCCAGTCCAGGTAATAGTACACATTCGCCTGGACATCGGGAAGGCCCACGCCGCAGGGTCTTCCCCAGTTGACCAAGCCCACCAGCCGGCCATTGCTGACCAGCGGACCGCCGGAGTCGCCGTGACAGGCGCCCTCGCCCTCCTGCGAAAAGGTGCAAAGGTGGCCCACACCCATGCTGCTGGTCTGATTGAAGATATCGTGGCACTCGTCCAGCGGCACAAAGCCCAGGGTCAGCTTCTGCAGGTTCTCCATGGCACTGCCATACGCTTCCTCGGAACCCCAGCCCGTGAGCACGATCTCGTCGCCGGCACGCACCGGACGGATGGGAAGATCGATGGGCTGCGTCAGCTCGTTAAAGGTGATGTTCTGGGTGAGCTTCACCAAGGCGATGTCGTTGTGCATGTAGGGCTGGTCGTACATGCAGTGCATGTGGATCTCGGCGGTGTAGTAGACGGCTCCCGGCTCGGCCCACTTGTTGGTGCCGGTGACCACGTTGACCAGGGCGGGCGTGAAGGTCTCCACGCAGTGGCCGGCGGTTATGATCCACTGTTCGTTGATGATGGCCCCGCCACAGTTGTGGGCGCCCACTATGGGCTGCAGGGAGACCTGGTAGGGAGCAAACCCAATCTCGGCATCCTGCCCGCCCTTAATCCTGCCCGTCAGAGCCGTAGTATGGGATCCAACCAGACGTTTGGCCTGGCCGGGATTGGGGGACTGAAGAAGCAGGAGGAGCAATACGCTAAGGTGGAACAGCTGCATCTCGAGGGTTTTGGCCACGTACTGAACACTAAAAGCCACTTTCAACGCTATCAAAACTTTATTAACGAGTCTCATTGGGTCTTATCGAGGGCCACAGTTTATCGTGGCCTCATAAACTGCCCAATTTTATGGGCAACGATAGCCGCAAGGGAAATCGGAACTCCTAGACCTGGCTGGTGCTGAAGCCTCCGCATTTCACATTGCCACTCATGATGTTGCGCATCCAATCCACATAGAACAAGATGCTGGCATGGACGTCCTGAAAATTATAGGAAAATTTACATTGGCAGCTATATTTTTTAGGGAAAAGAGTTACTAGTTTATGTAAGAATTTAAATAGTATTAATTGGGCTTACTTTTAGATACTATACGACATGGTATCGTTGCCATTATCAGTCTAATTAATAGGCAATGAGGTGGGTTTTCAACCTTATCAAACTTTGAGTTATAAATGAGTTATGTAAATACCAGCCTTAAACAAGGGTTTATTAAGGTAAGTAAGGAACGTTTGTATTTATCAGAAATATATACTACCAGTTAGTTAATTTAATAAAAAAAATAAGAATACATTTTTAGCCGTGGACAACCCTTATTGAGACGTTCAAATATCACTTAACGCCGCTTTCACTACCCGTTAACTTTGTCTGGCAGTTAAGATACTAACATCTAAAGTCGAAATAGAGAAACTGATGATTTTTCTAAAAGAATGTTTAGAGAGAATTTATAGGAAATTATTTAAAGAAGAAACAAGATATTACGGAGACTGAATAATCCTAAGAGTAAGCTTAACTGGCTGTTAACTTTGATTGACAACTGATAAGCAAGCACCTTTAACTAAAGAAACCGAAGATATTTCAGGCTACTATTTTAAAGAAGATCTCTTAGAAAAAAAAAGAGTTCTAAGGATTCCAAGTAACAGCTAGGGCTGGCTTAACTGGCCGTTAACTGTAACTGACAGCTAATTAACTACCACTTTAACTCAACATTGAGAAACCAAAGATTCTTACAAAATGACTTAGAAAGACCCAAGAAATATGAAATAAAGAGTAGTTGTTGAGAACTGTTAATATCAGGCTAATAATAATAATAGAATGGCATGTTAAACTGACCGTTAACTTTAACTGATAGTTACCAAGTTACTTGCCTTTTAACACGTTTTTAAGAAACCACTTTAAAGAAAATCAAAGATTCAAAGGGAGTTTGTACTCTTACCCACAAAAACCCTTTCAAATTCAAGTAAAACCAACTTACCGGCACTCCAGTGGCACAGGGCCAACCCCAGTTGACCAGACCCACGAGGTAACCATTGCTAACCAGCGGTCCGCCCGAGTCGCCATGGCAGGCGCCCTCGCCCAGCCGCGAGAAGGTGCATATGTGGCCGACATCGCAGTCGGGATCGTTGCTCAGCAGACCCAGGCACTCGCGGTGCGGCACATAGCGGAGGTACACCACCTGCAGATCGATGGGAGCGATGCCCCCGAGTACCGTGGAGCCCCAGCCGGTGAGTATGACCTCGTCGCCCGGCTGCATGGGCGTCCTGGCCGTGGCAATGGGCTGCGTGCGCTCGTCCCACACAATCGGCTCCTTGAGGTGCAGCAGGGCGATGTCGTTGTGCATCTCGGGATTGTCGTAGTTGCAGTGGATGTGGATTGCCTGGAGAAAGTACCTGCCGCCGGGCTTATTGTACTGATTGGTGCCAGTGACCACCACCAGGAAGTCAATGTTGGCATTGGCCACGCGATGGGCGGCGGTGAGGACCCACTGTTCGGCGATGATGGCACCGCCGCAGGAGTGGGCGCCGGAGATGCCCTGCAGGGAGATTTGATAGGGAGCAAAACCCTCCGGTGCCGCCTCACCGCCAATGATCCGCTGATCCTTGAAGATCCCTGCTCCGGTGGCGTTTCCCTTGACACGAATGGCCCAGCCAGAGGGGGTGATCCCTCCGAGCGCCAGCAGAAAAAGGAGCAAAGCCACGGGCGACATCTTGGTTCTGTGCTCGGGAACCTAATGAATTGCGCGATCGCTTTCTTGACCATTTATCGGAATCAGATATAAAATCAGTTTATGGAGCACGATTCGGGGTAACCTTTGTCCATTCGGGCCATTCGGCTTTACGACGCCAATGAATCAATCGCTCAATCAAAACCGCCGAGGGTGAAACCAGGCCAGTTCAGTTCAGTCTGTGCTTGCATTCCCGCCATGCCGTTCCATTCGCGCTTCCTTCTGCTGGCGGCCACGCTTCTCCTCCTCTGCAGTCGCCTCCTGGCCCAGGAACACTTCATTGTCGGAGGTCAGAATGCCGGCGAGGGCGATGCCCCGTATCAGGTGTCGCTGCAAACCCTCGTGGGCAGTCACTTGTGTGGTGGAGTCATCATCGCTGATCGCTGGATACTCACCGCCGGTCACTGTGTCAGAGGTTACCCGGCCAGCCGGCTTCAAGTGGCCACTGGAACGCTTCGGTATGCAGAGCCTGGAGCTGTATACTATCCGGATGCCATCTATTTGCACTGCAATTACGACACTCCCAAGTACCAGAACGACATTGGGTTGCTGCACCTGAACGCGACCATCGTCTTTGATGGCCGAACCCAGGTGGTGCGTCTGCCAACTTCCCGCCTTCCACAGGGAACCCCGGAACTGGTTTTCACCGGTTGGGGCGCCCAGTCGGCGGCGGGCAGTCTACCCGCGCAGCTGCAGCGCGTCCAGCAACAGCATATTGTCAGCCAGGTCTGCGCCTCTCTACTCACTGCCTACGAGGATCTGGAGCTGGCTCCCGGCCATCTGTGCGCCTATCGACAGGCCAACATTGGCGCCTGTCACGGCGACTCCGGCGGTCCGCTGGTCCATAACGGCACCCTGGTGGGCGTCCTCAACTTCTTTGTGCCGTGTGCCCAGGGCGTGCCGGATCTATTTATGGATGTCATGTACTATCGCGATTGGATGCGACAAACGATGAGTGGCAATGGCAAGTGTGCACAGGTCAATCAGCAGACAATAATTGGCTAAATAAATACGGTTAGAAACACTCAAGAAATATATTCTTATTTGAGGTGGAATAATATTAAATATAACTTAATTTAAGTATTTTAAAAACACACGAAATTTAAAGGAGTAGTTTTCTCAAGGCGTTATGACACCTAAATGTTGCTTTCATTAGTAAAAGCTATTTTTGGATTGCACAGGAAGATAACTTATTTATTTGTTTATTTAATATAATAATATAGAATATAGAATAGTTTTTCTAAAAAAGAAAACAGAATAATTCTTACCTGAAATTTACGACAATCTAAAATCTGTCCTAATTTCCAATAAATATAAAAAAAAAAACATAAAAAAAAGTTGAAAAAAAGGCAATATAAGCCAATTGTCCCCCTTATTTTGTGAGTGATGCAAAGATTCCTGGAGGAATTAAATTTATTGGCTGTGGGCCAGGAGACTGATCCCACGGACAGACGCAGTGTCCAAGTGATTCATCCACCCGCCACTTTCTGATTTATGGATGACTCTCCGAGACAGGGAACTGGTCTCCCTGGCCACACGTGTCGCCCTGCTCTAATTAGAATCAGGTAGACCAGGCCCCAGACACCATCAGAGACACTGGTGTCGGTCTTAGTCATGTTTTGAGTGTGCCTGACAGAAATCGCTCACGGCGCATGGAAATTCTGAAAATATTTTCTTATTCGCGCTCGCTATTCAGCTACCAAAAAAAAAAAGTGGGAAAAACACTCAGTTGTGGGTTGTGTCTTGGCATTTTCGAAAAGATTTTCAGTTGCTGCATTGACTTGGACGTGTGCGGATCTTGGTGTGTTCGTTTTCGTATTCGTTTGGAATACGCGGCGTATACGCAATCTTGGGACTACATATATGTGGACGCGTGTGTGCTGTTCATATTTCTATATATATACGCGAATATATAGCAAGTGAAATTTCGCAACTTGTGCATAACCAAGGGGGGAGAATTGTTGAAAAGCCCAGTGAAAATGCCAAAGTATGTGAAATAATGTCTCCAATAAAGGCAATATCGCGTTGAAAAATATATATATGCAAGTGATGAATAATTCGACGAAAAGTGCTCTGCTACGCGAACAGAAATACATATATGTATCCATTAAATATATGTGAAATATAGTAGATTTGGAATATTTCATGTCTTGCGGCTGCCTATGTGAATTTTCGTGTGAAATATGGCGTGCGAGAGGCGTTGCCATTTTGTGATACATTTCCCCGATATGCGCCACAGTGCGTCTTGGCCTTTTGCTGGACCAAAAGCGAAGAAGCCATTAATTGTTTTGGCTGTGAGAGAACGTAAAGTGCATTTGGGCGCCAGATGCTGCTGCTTCTGATGGTCTTGGTCTTTATTTAGCACCAAAAGCACGCTCTGGCGCACCTGAGAAATTTCAACTATATCTGGGAGGGAATCGAGCAACTCTCCGGGGCCTTAACTAAATTATTTTCCAAGTGATTTAGTTGTTTATTTCGAGAGCATTATTTTAGAAGAAGAAGTACACTTTCTTGGCATCTTGGGTGACTTTGCCACAGGGTCCTGGGAGTCCACAGGGCAGCTGGTCGGTATTGGGTCGTGCTGTAGTCTCTGGCTGGGGAGTAGTGTCCGGATCCCAGTAGTGGGAGTCGGTGGTCTCTGGCTGATACTCAGTGGTGTCTGGTGGTGTATACTGGGACAAAGCACATCCTACCAGAGCACACAGCACCACAAAGATCGTTGAGAACTTCATCTTTATAAGTTTCTAAGCCGACTGATAAGGTCTGAATATATCATACATCTCTTATATAGCCTTTCTACGCATTTTCACTTAATTTATTCATCCAAAACAGTTGGTCTTCATTTAATAAAATAATCTACACTCCAATTACTATCACAAATATTTGAAATGCCCAATTTGTGGGGCCCGCGCAGCTGTTGTAGTGAAAGTATTTACTTGAGAATATTTCTTCGAAAAGATGGAACCACCTTTGTGTACTCCTTTGCTTTTGTTATTGCAACCCGCTGAGGCATTGTTAATTGTATTCCATTAATTTTCGGTGAAATATATGTGTTGTATACTTAGGGGGCAGAATCAAGGAAGGAAAATAAAGCGTTGGCACGTGAAATTACTTGTGGGCAATGGGGCGTATGCGCAACATAAGGCACTAACAGCCGCAGCAGCTGTTGGAGCAATTCAAATGCCATGAATAATGATAACTAATACAAATAAAATTTGTTTAAAGCTACACGCGCTGAGCGTCACACTCAAATTGGATAATTGAATAGTTCTTCTTTGGGATTTAAATATATTTGGAATTATTTTGGATATAGTTCTTCTTTGGGATTTAAATATATTTGGAATTATTTTGGATATATTTTATTAAAGGAAAACATTTATCCTTTTTATTTATGTGTAATTTTTAGCTATTTTTATTCAGTAAAGAATATAATTACCCTTATTTCTTAAGCTTAAAATAAAAAGAATATTTTTTGTCCAGTAAGTTAGAAATTGAAATATTTTACAAGTCATTTTTAGTAAAAAATTAATCTGAAATTTAACCATAATCAAATATATATTAGTAAAAACGTTCTCTTTCCAAGGATAAATCTTTAAAATCTAAAAAGTTTCTTAAAATAACGTAAACCTTATTTTTAATGATATTTCATTGAAAAAAAAAATCCTATATAGCCAAGCATCTCGACTTCCTATACTTTTAAGTTCCATGAAAGTACTCTTTATTTTATGAGTTCTTGCGATGCCGATCTTTCAGCTTTGAAATCACGTAATCAAAATAAAATTTACGATATATTTAGCGTGCTCTGGCTGCGTTTTATCTAGGAAAATACATAAACATTGGACAAAAGAGAGTCTTTCGACTCAAGCAAAATAAAAACCAAGAATTTATGACAGCTGATTTGGCCAGAGGAGCTTATTAGTTATGTCTCCTAAGGCGATACCAGCCGGCCAGCATATGTATATGCTTTTCATTTCAAACTTTTATATGATTTTTCGCATTTTATTCGCAAATAATGAGTCAACAGGCGGGGGAACACGGATAGCGGATTGTGGATAGCGAATTGTACTTGAAATAACTCAAATGAGGCATTCGCGCAGGAGCCAGCAAACAGAAAAACTAGCAAAAAAAAAAAAACATAAAAGACCGCAACCAGTTCTATGAATAGAATAACAACAAAATCAGCTGCGCGTCGAAAATCACCAAATCACATTTGCTCTGACTTTTGGGGGGGCCAAGACTGAGGCAGGACGGGAATTGGCCAAAAACCTGCCAAACAGAGTCAAGAGTGCAGTTGACGTCGCAGTCGGCGTCACTTGCAATACCAAAAACACAACAAAAAACACCAAGCAAAATAAATATTGAACAAATTATGTATTGAAGATGTGTGCACACTCGAGGTTGGCGATATATAAATGGAGAGTAAGGCCTGTTTTTAACTTGAAATTTAAAATTTATAGATGATTTTTTAGTTCAAGAAGTCAAAATACTAGTTTTAGTAAAGAAAAAACTCTATTTTTTTTACTTAGAAATGTTAAAAAAAGGGGACAACAATAGGCAGGAAAATTGTAAAATAATGAAGTTAGCTTAAAATAAAAATTTTGCACTCGAAAAAGTGTCACCTCAACAGAAAGCAGATTGGAATTTTCCTTTGCAGCTCTAGCCTCAGCGAAATCGATCTTATAGATATTTGAAATTTCACTACATCGAATTGTTTTATGTATAATATTGACTGCAATATTTTACCCGACATAAAATTCAGATTTTTCCTTGGCTCAAACTAAATAATTTCTCAACAAAAGACATCAAAATGGCACTTTCTCAACCACAGTGCAACCCCAGACTGTCATCCTCGGCTGTGCGGGTCTTCTGAGCAAATAATAAAGAAATTGAGAAAATAAAGCTGCGCGCGGCGTTCTGCTGCATAAAAACTTAGAGCAAGGAGGCGCACACAACTCAGTCGAGTTGAGGAATTGTCGCGGCCAGTACGAGCCGAGTACGAGTGCATACCGAACCGCGCAAGAAAATATACATATATATAAATTTTCAAATCGAATATTTTGAGTTTTGTTTACGAAACAGCTGAGAGCCCCACAGTGTGTTTGGTGTGTAGTGTTTTTCCGAAAAACGTGCTCGCCTTTGCCAGCAATTGTGCAATTACTAATTAGCGGGCCAATCAAGTGATCAGTATTAAGCACCAATCGAAGTATTACGACTCGAGATCATTCAACAACCATCGAGATGGCGTCCAGAAGAGTGAGTGTGTGTGCGCTAGGTGGACCCTACTATATCCCACACCCACGATTTTCCATTGCTGGTCTTTATATATGTATTTTTACAAGCGAATTTGGAGGACATGTGGTTTTCATTACCCTTTCATAAAACCAAAATATTTTTGTCAATTTATTTTTAGTCGACAGCCACAATTTCTGCTCACTTGCGCCTTCGACGTGTAAATGTTGGGTGTAATTTTAGTTTCAAATAAATTCAAATTAATTAAAATGGAAGTGAAAATTTATTTAGCATTTCATTGGTGCTGAACGGCGCTGAATCATGCGCGATGCAAGTGGCGCCTCACGTAGTAGCCGCCGCCGTCGCATTATCGCATTGTCGCCGTTTTTGGCCCGACTCGAGCGGTTTATTGCCATATAGGGGAATCTAATGCTGGACGGACAGAAAGTGCCATAAATGGGCAGCCGTCTAAAGTCGCACTCCCTTGTGGAATGTGGTGAAGGACTTGGTTCCAAAATAAAACAAACACTAAACAATGTGTGGCAAAAACAAAGAATCAATAGAGTTTAGATTTTGTTTGTTTTTTGTTTTGGATGAGCCCCCTATATTTTATTTATAAAAAAAGACTTGGCTTTGTCATGAAAATAAGAATTTGTATTTTATTTTGGTTAATTTAATACAATGTCTAAGATAAATATCACAAAGCTCTTCAAATATCGTATTTTTTTTCAGACAAATAAAATTGAACATTAAGAGGTTTAAGTTTAACCAACAAAAACAGACAAACGTATGCCTTTTTATAAGATTTATAAGTATATATATATCTGATTTAGGAAAATATTGCTACAAAAAGAAAAGAACAACATTTTAAACTAATTTTTCTTATCATCAGTTTTATTTTAAAGTTATCATAGTTTTCTTAAATAATATAGAACCAGATTTAAATATAAGTACTTTAACATGCACCAGTTGGGAACGATAGTAAAAAACAAAAATGAGATCACCAACCATTCAACAGGTGGTCATTTTCCCCGTTTTTTTTTTAAGGCCATCTATTATTATTAAAAAACAAACACAATTTAATTATATAAAAACCAAGTAATTTATTAACTATTTAAGTACAGTTATAACTAATAGAAAAAGTATAGTTTTTTGCCACCAAATTTGCCGCAAGGTCCTTGAATATTTCCTCCACAAGGTGGTTGAGGAGCTTCTGTTGTTGCAGAAGCTTGTGTTGTACTCGAAGGATCGTAATACCAATATTCCGTTGTTGTTGAGTCACCAGACCAGCTAGATCCAGAGGCCAAGGATATTCCGGCCATGGCACACAGAAGCAGGAGAGTGACGATGAACTTCATCTTGTCAACTTTCTAAGGAAACTGATGGTTGGGCGATGAAATTTTGGTGATTTTATACCCAACCAAAGAACGTGGCATTTGTTGACACATCTGTTTGAATTTTAATTGCGAACCAAAACTACAATTGAGTAGTTAAACCAATATTGAAACTACCTTTTACACCGAAATAATTATTTAATTATTAGGCATTGAAAAGTGTGATCAATGTTTACACAGATTTTATATATCTTTGCCGGCTTTTTGAAGAAACGAACTTTAAAGTTTAAAGAACAATCTTGTACGTTTTTTAAATACGATGAATAACGACACTTGAAGTTAAATTTAAGTTTTCAATTTAAGTTTTAATGACAATTCTATAAAATTGAATTACTTAAATAAGGAAGCATTTAGAATATTTAGGATATTAATTTGATTACTTCTATAGATTAAATATACAACAAAGTCCTTGAAAATAAAAGTATTGACTCTTATATATTCAAAATATATTTACACTCTTTCTGTTAAAAAAAATACATACTAACTACAAACTATCGCAAAATTTTGGTTATACATATAATCATAGAATTATAATGTATTCTATATATTCCCTTTTATATTTATACAACCTAAATATTTATTAAAGAACTGTTTTTTCATACCAGGACCCCTAACATTATAATATTATTTCTAACAAGTATTTTCTTGGTCTTTTTATAATTTTTATTTTTTAATAGTCTTTAACTGAGTTTTTCCATTACATTATTTGTTTCTTTGAATAGTCCTGCAAAGGATTATCACAATTAATCTTATCTATTTACTGAAAATACAATTTAAAAGTTTGATATAGAGAGTTAAGTATCAATTTAATTTCCACAATTTATTGTTCAGCTAAATTGCTGTTGTTTTAGAGCATTATTATGATACAATTTGATTTATATAATTTTGTTTTTGAGTAAACATAATTCACTTATTTATAAAAAAAGTACAATTTTCTGCCGCCGCAGGGTCCTGCACATGGCGGTGCCTTAGTTGTGGTTGTATCCTCCCAAACTATAGTTGTGCTTGGAGGATTGTAGTAATCATAATACTCGGTTGTTGAATAGGACGACGCAGCCACGAATCCAGCCAAGGAGCACAGAACTAAAAGGACACTTAGGAACTTCATGCTGTTAGTATTTTGCAGATACTGCGGGCTTATAGACAAAATTGATCCATTTTATACCTTTTATCTAAGCGAGCCAGATGTTGAGATAAAGGCTTGAGTCTATTTGCAAATAATCAGTTGGATAAATATTAAAGGTAGTTGTGTACACTTCGGTATTTTTTAGATAGCGAAAACAAGGAAATTTTAAAGTATAGTTTTTAGCATATCAAATAAAACCTGTGCCGATTTTATATAAGCTTAAATTTAGCCTATAAAGGTAGACTAGAACTTTATCGTTTTTTTTTATTTTTAATAAATCATAAAAGAACGCTTTACTTACGAACAAGTTCTTGAACACTTGAACTTGTAAAGTACAAATTTATTTATCTTTTCGAATCTTATGAAATAGTTTATGCAAATTTTGTAGTTTTAGGCTTTTAAACCGAGTTAAAAAAATTTTATTTTAATTACACCTTTTAAGGAGGGAGTATTAAAGATATGTTTTCTGCCTGGAAAATTCTTGGGAAATCTCTCGCATGGTGGTGGATAGGTGTGTTGTAGTGATAGCTTCCTTGGTTTGGAATATACCATAATCGATACAAAACAAGGACAAATTGGAAATTAACCGAAAAATGGAAAACAAAATAATTAACTAAAATTTTCAATTGTCTTTTGTAATTAATTCGATTTTAATGATTTTAATGATATTCACCAAGTTCAATATTCACACATA
This sequence comes from Drosophila seguyi, assembly GCA_008042675.1. Classification (NCBI taxonomy): domain Eukaryota; kingdom Metazoa; phylum Arthropoda; class Insecta; order Diptera; family Drosophilidae; genus Drosophila; species Drosophila seguyi. Next base: position 83,661 of record VNJU01005086.1, on the reverse strand, counting down.
CATGCTATTATATTTGCGAAACAACTCCAATTACTCAACAAAAAGTTATATACGAGATACTATTGTATTTTTCCAAGCCAATCATTTATTAGAACGTTGTTTTATTGGATTTTATTTAGTTTTTAAATTATACTCATTATCAAGCTTGCTTTACAAATTTCCTAATTGAAAATGTACACTTTTTGAGCGCATCCACCTGCTGATCCTTGGGGTCCGCAAGGGAAGGATGGAGAAGAGGGAGGAGCAAGCGTTGTGTCACTTGAAGCTTCCGTGGTTGATGCCGATCCATAATCTGTCCAAGTTGTTGAGGATGCAGCAAGGGCAGATCCCAGTATGGCACACAGGAGGAACAGAGTGGCAAAGAACTTCATGTTGTTATCTTTCCGAGTAGACTGATAATTTTGTGATAGAAATGCCTCATTTTATACCTTTAATTTTTTTATCTTTTATATTGACACAAATGGGCTTGTGCGAATTAAATCTCTTAAAACAATAATAAAACATTTGGGCAAATACAAAAATGTCAAATTAATTTTCCCTTTTTTTATTATCATCACAAGCCAACACACTTAATAAAACTTAAAACGTAAATAATTGGGAGTAGTACGGATACGTGGAGTTCATTTGTAAAAAGTTTAACAAATAAAATAAAGTAGGCTCTTAGAATTTGATTAATACAAAATCGATTTTTTATATTAGAAATATAACCAAATTTTCTTCATAGAAATTATATACATATGTAGAAATCTGTTTCTGGGATAATATTCCAATTGAACAAATATTAAATGTCTAAGAAAACAAAACGAAATAGACCTGAGATCTAGAAATTTACATAAACATAAGAACAGATTATTCTCTACTTTAAATAAGAATATTCGACTTGCCACGTTCTTTGAAAGTTGTGTACATTTAAACAATATTTTATATGATTTTTGTTTAACGTTTATTGTCAAAATAAATGTCTCAAGCATTTATTTAATTAAAGATATACACTTTTTTACCGCATCCCTTTGATCCGCGGCAGGGATTAAATAGACCGCAAAGTCCGTTTCCACAGGGTGCTTTGGTTGTGGTTTGAACAGCTGTACCTGTGGAATAGGTGCCTGATCCAGATCCTGATCCTGATCCTCTTCCTGAACCTGGACCGGAACTTGCTCGTGTATCAGCAATGGCAAGTCCAACGATGCCGCATAGAACGAACAGGATGGCGAATAACTTTATTTTGATATCTTTCGGTTGAAAGTAGTAACTTTGGGTCGCAATTGTGCACTTTTATACCTTTCATCTTAGGATCCACAACAAACACAACAGATGGACCAATAAGCCATAAAATATATATAATGATTTTATTTTATTTGCGATTAATACAAATATATCTAAGCTTTCCTAACAGCTGGCCAAATATTTGGTAAATCGACAGAAAACATACAAACCAGGGTAGTAATCTAGCAGCTGACAGAATTTAATATTATATTTATTCTGTGTTTCTTTTGCATAACAAATTCTTAAAATTTATAAATAATTAATTCTTATTTTTCAAGGATTGAGTTATTTATAAAATAAGTTCAATTTCTTGCCATCGACTGCATTTAAAATTTAAGGAATATCTTTTCTTTCAATAGAATCAATTTAAAACCGGAGGAATAGCTTTTCCAGATAGTATTTGGGGTCCGATTCCAAAGGGATTTGTAGATGATGTTGTTAAAGTCGCAAAAAAGGCAAAATACTAATATTCTATTATTTAAATATATATTTTTTTTTCTTACTATTTTACTTTTTATTAAGTCACACAAGGCTGTCATACTTTACAGAGGAAGTATTTTTTGTTTTTAGTTAAACATTTTTTAAATAATTGATTGATTTATGGTTTTTATTTATTTATAAAAGAAGTACAGCTTTTGGCCGCAAGGTGTCTTTCCGCAGGGCGGAGCAGCCGCTTGGGGAGCTTCAGTTTCAGTTATAGTGGCGCTGGGTGCCTCCGTAGTTGTTGTTGCGTCATAAGAGACCGAAGAGGCAAGAGCACATCCTAGGATGGCAAAGAAAAGGAAACAAGTAGCAAAGAACTTCATCTTGGAAGTTTAAAATCTACAGTAATTTCTCTTTGGCAAATTTGTCCATTTTATACTTTTTAAATTTTGGCATTCTAAATGTTGACACAAATGCTAGGGTTCTATGAGGGAAGCCAGTTCTAAGAAAAAAAAACAGTTGGGCAAATACTAAGGGTACAATGACAATGCCCAAAATCATGGAAAAGTTTTCACCGTTGCTTACTTTTCTTTTTTAAGATTTTTGTGAATCTATTTTAAGCTCCACGCGAGTTAGAAATCGTTTAGGCAAACCTAGAAGACCTAACCGAATGAACTTAGGGTTAAGGCCTATGGTTACATGGGTTATTTGTTGTTATTTTTCTATGTTTATTTTCTTATACAATAAATAATAAATATATATTTCAATAGAGATCGTATTGAGCCCCCATTCCAAGTCCTTTAAGATTAGAATCTATGCTTTGGATATTGATGTTGATCATGTGAAACCTGCCGAAGGACTCGCTGCCAAAAATCTGCTCTGTGCAGTCCCCAGGCATCGATCTGACCTGCCATCGATCATTCGTGTGTGATGCTCATAGCCATATAGCCATAGCTACTCGCTTTGACTTTGACTCATTTGGCTAAAATTAACGAATTGTAACGATTCCTAACCATATCGAGAAGGTCGCTGGTTGTCGGCCCCATTTGCTTGGCTCATTCACTTGTCTGTCTGGCCGTCGCCGTGCATTTGTGTCTGCCTTTCGTTTTTGCATTTGACCAGGTGGAAAGGGGTGGGGGACGGGTGGCGGGGACTGAGAATGTGGAATTAAAAAGGCACTGCCAAAAGCAATCCGCAAATATGCCAAATATTTACCAGAATTATTTGCTCTTCTTTATGGCAATATGTTTTGGTTTTGGGTGTGCGAGAAATGAGTGATTCATTTGATTTTATTCTGCAGTGATTTTTGGTTTGGGTTCCCGTTTTGAAAAGGGTCTCCAATTGAAGATTTGAGGGCTTGGTCATTTCTTAGAATTCTTAAAATTACGGTTGATAATTTTTAATATAGTTTTTTTGAACATTATTTGTATTTATTATTTTTATTTGAACAAACCCTTGTTTATTACATCATTCGTGATACAATGCAGCGAATTAGTCATTGCATTTAATTATTTTATGAGCAACAAACAATTCCTACTCAAGCGTAAACTGGTTTTATTTTTTAGGTAGAACATAAACAACTTAATTGAGCTTGAAGTGCTATTGAGTCTTAGGCATATGTTTTTTTAATGGTATCTTTTTAAATAATGAGTTTAATAATAAGAAGAAGAGTAAGAACAAGAAAATCAAAAGAATTTATTCCTAAATTACTCAAGCAATCCTTGTTACTAGCTTCATAATAAAATAACCTTCAAAAGGAATACAAATAATATTTTGATATTTTTTTAAACTTTATATCAAGAGTTGAGAATGTCGAATCGTCTTCATCTAATTACGCAGCTGCTATATGGGGCTGCTGGTGTTGGACCCGATATCTTGATGAAAATTCTTTTGGACGATCATTTACTTTACACTGTGTCATTAAGGTATCCGAAAATGGGAGTATTTATTATCAGACCCCTTCTGCTCACAGTCTTGGCCATGTTTCCCACTTTGGTAAAGCTGCTTTGCTTCCTAACCAGGCGGCTATGCTTCAACCTCTGGACTTTGTCACCCTGGATATTGGAGTGTTGCCTCAAGTTTATGAACCAAGTGACCCGATATGTAACAGCCTCAAGGGCCACGATTATGGCCCTGGGTCATGTGCTATATAATTTTCGGACTGGCCACTAAGATAACCATGGACTACTTCAGGAGCTATGTTCCACATGGTTCCACATGGCGGTGGGTCTCAAGCTATAGAATGGGTTTGGACAGTATGTATCCTGTGGATAATTTAGAATTAAAGCTGTGCTAGTCTTTCGTCCTTTTTCCAGATGTTAGACGTTTCGAATTGGCATCTTATCTCTGACCTTAGTTTGGACAGCAACTGACCATTGCTCAACAATATTTTTGAGGAATGGAATATTTTTACTACTGCTTCACACAACCCAAAGGATTTTTCTATACATAAAAAATGTTTATATTTATCTTGACTCGTATTTATCTTGTTTTTTTGTTATATTATTAGTCGTTTAGACTGTAATCACGGTTTAAAATTAGTGGCAATATAAATAGTGTAGGATTCTAGATTTCTATATAAAAGTTTATTAGTTATCCACAAAGCCAAAGAAATTAAATTATAATGCTCAATTATCGTTGACCATTTCAACCAAAAAGCGTTAACAAACCAAATTGATAAGCGCCTCCAGTGGCTTGGGCTGTTGCATACTTTGGGGCTCCGCGGTTAGCCTCAGAAAATTTTAATAATCATAAAAAAATACTGCACTTTACGTTCTCAGGCTGAACTTGAATTTGTTGACTTTTTTCATTTGTTAAACTGGTTTTCCTTCCACGCATGAACTTTTCGCTCAGTGCGCGCGCTGCGTGAGAGAGCCAGAGATCGAGAGCGAGAGCGGCAAACATTTTTGAAAGAGCGAGAGAGCGGTAAACAAACTTGACAGCTGAAAAGCAAAACGACAACAAGGCGCGTGAGAGGGAGAAAGAGGAAGAGCGAAAAGCTTGCCGATCAGCAGCGCAGCGGAGAGAACAACAACAAACCGGCCGCCAAGATGTACAGCGAGAGGGAGCGAGACACGGCGATGCCGATGGAGAATGCCGGTGTGCGACAAACTTTAGCGTCAAAAATTTTATTTAACGGTGGTACGCGCAAGAGTAACGACGCTGACGGTCCCGGATCGACAACAATAACGCACGGCGGCGGCATCGGAATCGGAATCGGTGAATTGGTGCAAAACGCGAATTATACAAACGGTCAGACGACGCAGGCGACCATTTTCCTCCGCAACAACAATAGCAACAGCAACAACAACGGTAACCACAGCAGTCACGGCAGAAAGAACCCGCCAAATTCGCAACAAAATCAAAGCAACGCGTGTGTTTATTCGGCCAACAGCCACAATAACAACAATAGCAACAATATAGAGCAAAATTTCAGCAACTTAAATTTCTACGCCCAACAGCCAGCCGCACACTACGACGTTTGCTATCAACAGGTGTGTGTGAGTGTGTAATACGTGCACGTGAGGGAGAGAGTCCCTTTGTGAGAGAGTGTGTTGGTTACAGTGGAACGTCCTTAAAAAGCGAAATATAAAGTCGGCAAACCGAGATTAGTGAAGAAACTCATTATTGACATCATTATACACATTTTATACACTTAAATTCTGCTTGATTAAAAAAATAGTTTAGACCTTAAAATTAACGAGTCAAAGTTGGTGTTTTTAAAATATTGATAAAATTTTTCTCGCACAACAAACGAAAATGAATAATGAAATAACTGCTAAATTCTAAATTTCTGGAAAGTGAAATCTATATTACCTAAATTAATGTCATTTTAATTAAAAAAACCTTTTAAATTATTTGAATGGTTAAGATTAAAAGATATTTAGTTCCAATAGGCGGTAATTCTAAAAAATACTATTCTCATAATTTAATTTAAAACCTGGATATGTGTCAATTTCTTAGGAAGAACTGAATTCAAGGGAACTCGACTTGTAATAATAAAAATAATAATTATAAAATAAAATTATGATCATAATAGTTTCAAGTTTTCGACGTACAACTGCAAGACCCTTTTTTAATTGCTGCAGTTCACATTGCGTTTTGTCGCGGCATTTCGCAATTAATGAAAATGTTAATGAACTTCACACGCTGCGCACTCGAGCAATCCACTCCAATTTCTTTTTCTAGCCATGTTCTCTTGGCCTGGCCCAGACAGAAAAGGGGTAGTGGGGGGAGGGGTCTCTCTATTTCTGTGGGTTTTTGGGGACGACGACGACGTTTGTGTGTGGCACGCGAACTCGGACTCGCTCTTCGTCGTCTTCGTCTTCCCGCTCCTCTCCACCTCCGTTTTGTGCTTGCTCTTCGCGGCCTGTATACCCTTTTTTTAGGGAACTTTTCGGTCAAGTTTGATAGACAATGGGTTAAGGCGGAGTTACCTGGGAACTAGTTTCGACGGCTACAGATAAGACCAAACTCCCAAGCTAAAAAAAATATCAGTTAGGAGAAACGAAGAATCACTTCAAGCCGAACCCCTAAAATATAATCTATTATTCTGTCATTATGTAAATCAATCTTCTTTAATTCATTTTGCTTTATATTGTTTGAATTTGTGAGTTTTTAAATGGATTTTAAATTATAATATTTAGATTTTTAATTTCGGGGAGAACATTTTAGAGTTTTCGAGCTGTGAAAGTTTTTTTTTAAGAATATTTAAATTCTAATTATATTTCAAGATTTTTAGTTATTTAAAATTGGAATGTATATAAAAATCATAGGGTTTAATTATTCATTTCCCAAAATAATAATAATTTTTATATTCCTCTAACGAATCGATAGCGATTTATGATCATCAACAACTGAAAGTCCTAAAGATAAAGCTTTGCAATAAACTATAAATAAAACGCTATCTTACTATCTTGTAGGATATTCGTTGTGTACTCCCAAAGATAATATATGTAGGTAGTTAACTAATTTATTAGACTACTAATAAAATTTAAGTAAACTCCTTAAACTAGCTAAACAAATTGCGAAAAGATGTCACTTGAAGAATTTAATACCCTTAAAACGCCTCATAAAGATTGCAAGACCGCCCATAAAAAAGTGTATTCGAGTGTCGTTTGCGCTTGACATTTCTTTGATTCTTGATTGCCACTCGGCTGCGGGACATGTGTGGAAAGTGGACAGTCCACTCCACTCCATACCACTCCGCCGACATTAAAGTTCTGGTGGTGGGCCCAAACGAAACTGGAACAAGACTTGGGCCGACACCACACCTTGTGCGATCCGATCCGATCTGATCGGAGTCGACGCCATCCGATTCAATTTGCTTTTTGGCTCCAGGACTGGAGTTGGTAGTTCTTAATGGAGATCGTTTTCGCATGACTGCTAAGTGATTTTCGAAGTAGCGACATCCCACACTCTCACACCCGGCACACCCATACATATTGTAGACCCGGCTAACCCGCTCTCTGACCACTCGTTAATCCACAGACGAACGACTACCATCAACAGCACCAGGAGGGCCAGCAGGCGGATCAGTACGAGGAGAACTTCGACGAGGACATGGAGGCCGAACGCGATCTCGCCGAGGATGCACAGTGGAAGAAGATCCAACAGAACACCTTCACCCGGTGGGCCAACGAGCACCTGAAGACGATCGATCGGTCGATCAACAACCTGGAATCGGATCTGTCCGATGGCCTCCGTCTGATCGCTCTGATCGAGGTGCTGTCCCAGAAGCGGATGCCCAAATACAACAAACGCCCAACATTCCGCAGCCAGAAGCTGGAGAACGTCTCGGTGGCCCTGAAATTCCTCCAGGATGAGGGTATCAAAATCGTTAACATTGGTAAGTAGTAGAAGCCGCCCCCCATGTGAAGTTCCCAGAACAGTCGGATTAGTTTGGGTTGGGCCGTCCCTCGGATATCGTTGGGGGTCCTCGTATCTCTATATAATAGTTTGAAACCGCACAATTGTGGTTGTGAATCAGCTTATGAATCAATTAGAAGCGCTCGCCTCGTTGGCCATCGAAAATGATTCCATTGAAAATTGCATAATTTGCTCTTTTCAACTAAAAGATGCGCCGCCAACGCCGCAAGAGTCTCAAGTTAACACCAGATCCGCCGCTTCGCCCGCTGCATTCCATACGTTTCCAATGTGGATCTGTGTGTTGTATGTAATTTATTATTTATTTGAAATTTCTGCTTTCAACGGCTCGCTAGAGCTCGCTTCCAGACTACAAAACAAAATGATGTCATTGCCGCGCTTATTCAAAGCGCCACCAGCTTCAATGCGAGTTTTACTTTCATTTGTATTTACTATATGCATAATTCAAGATTGTATTCAACAATTTGCAGTACCTGCACAGTGCGCGACAAACGGATTGAGCTGAGATACTCTTCATAGGGGTAGTTGAGGCAGTTCCTTGCGGTTTGTTTTTAAGAAAATATATAGAAATGTTAAACTTGGGGTTAAATTAGTGCTTTCCTAGGGAAATGGACGATTTTCTTTTATTGCAATTCAAATTCAAATTCTAATTCTAATTCAACATCAAACTATCTTCATGTGCGTCGCAAGACGCATGTGCTTTGTTGTCACAAGCTCAAGATTGAAAAATTGAAAAAACTCTCTAAAAAAACCTTCTATCTAAACTTCAGTCCTCAAGATTATTTCAGTAACATATCATAACAGTTTAGTTTTTTATGTAGCATTAGGGTTTGAGTCTTTTTTTTTATATATTTCACACTTTTTGCCATAAATTCGATATATTTCTACCTCCAAAACAAAAAAGCACCAGCAAAGCGTGGCCAATTGAGAAGGTGAACTTCATTAGGGCGCTATCGCTTTCAAAGAGCCATCACCACCTCTATATAAACCATTGCCGAATCACGAGCGTAACAGAACCCGATCTCAATGGTAAACTAACTGCATCTTGCTAATTCTCATAAATTGAGAACTATATAGAAACATGTGATACGAACGGGGGCCTTATGACTCACAAATCACTAGCTCAGGCTCAACGATCAGTCGGTCATTGAAGCATTCAGCCGGCGTATGATTCTCCCGGGTATTACATTTCATTCACAATGTAATCACGGTTCCTCTTAATGACCCCGTGACGCAATTGATAAGACGTTCTCCGCTCGGTGTTTGTTTGTTTGTTTGTCAGACACTCGGAACGCTTGAAGTAACTCAATCAGCGGGCGACGATCATTCAGTAGGGACTTACTTGGCCATATGAAACAGATAAACAACTTCAGTATCTTGGTGTTCCAGAAAAAAAAACGCGTTTGTCAATAATTGACAGCTAGGTAAATAATGTTTACAAGCAGCACAAGGGAGCTAATTCTAAAAAAAAAAAACGTTACCGCTCAAAATGTAGATAAAAACGAAAAAATGAAAGTCAAACAAAGGTGCGAGCTGGATGAGAGCTAAGTAAATGCAATTTTCAGACCTTTTTTAAAGCGAATTTCATACTGAGACATACTGTTATTGAAAGTACAATCGCAATTTTTGAGGTATTTTTTATATATACATATATATATATAGCAATCAACACTTTCGCTTTGGCGCGATAAAAATATCATCCATTCTGGACTTTTGGTTTAGCGATAAGGCTCCGGTCATATCTACGCCTGAAAATGAGCTAGCAACTTGAATTTCGCGATTTAAATTTCGGTTTAGTACAAAAATATTTGCACAAAGATGATTCACTCACTTAATAACCTTAGTCATTAGCTTAATTTTTGCTTAAATGGCGGTATCTGCAGGAATGTCAACATGTTTTTCCCCGTTAATTAATCGTTTGTTTTTTCGGCAAACACTCATCTCCCCAAAAACAGATATCGCATCCAATTTCGGTGATTATCGTTGCACAAATAGCCAACAAAAATTAGAAGCAAACATTGTTAATTAATTTAACGAGCTCTGCCGCACCTCTTCCTGTTGTCTTAAATCAATTTAAATTGGTACAGTGAAAGCGATTGGCAAAAATTTGTAGTTCTTTACTTTGGATTCCCACTGTAGTATCTCGACGAGATCGGTTCGGTTATATTTCCTCCTTCCTTCAAGTTGTTTTTCTACTCTTTTGTGCTGTCAATTGAATTAGCGCGAAATTTTTTGGAGTTACTATATAACACACACCACACATGGTTTGTGTGTGCGCCACGCAGCTGCTGGGCCTCAAGAGCTTGTCCGGATTGTAGATTTCCATGGTATCTACAAATGTTTGCGCTAAAAAAATCCACACAAAAAAAAAACAATAATAAAGCTCTCTCGGGCGGTCGCAATAAAATGCAAAAAGTTAGACAAAATAACCAAAGAAGTAAGCAAATAAAAATAAGAAAAATAAAATGTACAGAGCGGAGGGAAGAACAAAACCTAATACGTGCCGGGCAGAGTAGAGATAAAGTCGCTCAGTTGACTCTCTATGACATCATCATCGACATCATCTGGTTTTCGGGGCTTACTTTAATTTTTGCCTGAAGTTTTTTTTTATATTGAAGAAAACTCCATTGTCTAATGGCTCCCATCAAGTTGGGCTCAATTTGTCACAGGCAATTGATTGTTATTGATGACGCCATCATCATCATCACCCGAAACATCATTAAATTCATCTATGAATCTATGAAAGATTTTTCCAGGCGATGAGTCAAGCAAATATATCACTTAATAGAAGCCCCTTTTTGATGATCCATTTGACCCAATTTCTATGCAGTTGTTTGCTTGTTAATAATTTGTTTTTGATTCGAATATTTTTTTCAGGGGCTACTGATTAATTGAAATATGACTTTTTAACTTTAAATATTTTATTTAAAGAGCATACAGAATTATTACTAAACGATTCATTGGTTTGCTTAGATAAAAAAACATATATTTTGAAGATAAAAAACACTCCAAAATAATATAATCTCTTGAGGAAATAAGCATTTAAAAAAATATAATTTCCTCGTAATCAGCAAATTCCTCAAAACTCTTCCCAAAAAAACATATTTGTTAAATTAGTCAGAGTGTTGTTTGAGATCGTGTTAACAAGCTTCCGTTGGCGAGTTTAGCATTTTTTCTTGAATATTTGACTATTTATTGAAACCCATCTCAACAAAAAAAAGGGTGAATCAGCTTTGAGGGAAAGGAAATATGCTGAATTTCCAATGAACTTCAGCTGAATAGCTCGAGTGACACGACTCTTGACTTGCATTGATCACCCGGCACGTACTCACCGGTGTTTTTATAAATCATTTGCAATGCCTCCAAATGACGCCATCGATCCGGACACGTCACCGTTGAGCTGTGGCTAAACCTTTCAGGGTTGTTCTGATCCACCGGCTGGAAATAGAAGTGATGGGACTGGGAACCGAACCAAACAATTCCTCATCACACTCCAAAAGCAATTGTGATAAGATTAAGTTGTTATGAGCGCTTCATTGGCATTGCTGCGCCGGAATGTCGAGATTCTCCACTTGGGCCGCCTGTCAGTCAATTATTCAAATTAGCAAAAGCTGGCGGCCGTTAGGAGAGAGATCGTTCGGAGTGCAGACCCGACTCAATTAACCCCAAACAAGTGAAAAACTACAATGACACCAGCACACATGGAATGTGGGACACGAAAAGACAAAGCCACCAGCGAACCCACATTGGAAAATATGCCCGAAAATGGGGCTCAGTCTGAGCGGCTTAAAGTGTCAGGCAGGCAGACAGGCTCCGACTTTCTAAGCCAGTGTCAACGATTTTTGCAGCTTAGCCCTGCCTCCGGGGCTCTAATTTAATTAGCCACGCAACAGTTAGGCGCTTCTATATAGATGATTGGCCTCAGACCGAGAACGGAAACTGGTTTTTCCGTTTTGGAAAATCTTTCCAGACACTGCCACAGCTGCTTTTCCGACTCCAACTCCGGTGCTGTGTGGTATGCGCGTGCCGACGCTCCAAGAACGTGTCTGGCGACTCTGTGACCCAGACCCAAGCCGGTTACCCGTGACTGCAACTGGAAGCGGATAGCAGCAGCAGCAGCATTAACGTCTGTCTATGTGGCCTCGGTATCGGAGCGGAGCTGCAGCAGCCTCAGCATTCTTGTTATCTGAATGTTAAATACTTTTCTGCCGTTGCACTTAACATCATAATAACTCTGAAGCCGCTACGAGGCGAGAATCGTTGCACATAAATCATGTCAAGTCATCATTTGGCATGGCCAAACGATCCGAATGGAGCTTCTGTACGTTGGTCTCTGCCTCTGGTTAGTTTTTTGTCTTACTTTTTGGGTGGACATATCCGATTGCAGTGGACAATGACAGCAAAATTGTGATAGATTGTTTATTCGAGCAATACTTTCCCAGAGAACTTTCCAATGATTATTTTAGTAATTAACTTCTTTTTGTGGCATCTTGTTTGGGTAAGGAAATCAAGATCACTTCAAGATAAGTGGCCTCAGAGGTGACTTTATGTTTACGGGTAGAAGATAAACTTATCTTGGCTAAACTCTGGGGTTATCTAGACTGTATAGAAACCTTATTTACTGGTTACCTGAATGCGAAGGTTGTTTTTTGCTAAGATTATTTTCAATGTTTCAATGAGATTATTTTTAAATGGTTAGAAATATTTATTTAAAAATGTAAAGCGTTTCAGTTTAAGATTTTTGATTTGCTAAATTGTTTCTTTCAACATTTGTCTTTATTTGGGTGTTGCGCAACATGTTTCTTGCCATTGGCAACATTTTCTTATGCCTTTCTTTATGTTTATTTTATATATTTTTATAAATACGACTATAATTAAGCCAATATTTCTAGAATTGCTTAACATGTCCAGTTTTTTTTAGGTTATTTTTATAAATATAAACATAATTAAACAAATATTCCCAGTGTTGCTCAACATACCCCCAATCCATTGTCAACATTTGTGTTTTTTTGTAAACATTAAATTCTGCCTTCCGATCTGTTTAGTTTAGTTTTTGTATAAATTTTTTATATTTAACAAATAAATTAGCTATTTTCATGTTTCTTTTTAATTTACCATAATTTACCATACTCTACTGTAGGTTTCTTACTTGTTTCTTATCGAAATGATCGGGTGTACCAAGCCATTGTCAACATTTAACTTATTTTATCAACATTTTATTCTGCCCTCCGATCTGTTTAATTTAGTTTTTGTATAAATTTTCCATACTTAATTAGCTATTTTTATGTTTCTTTTTAATTTACCATAATTTACCATTACTTACCATGCTCTACTGTAGCTTTCTTACTTGTTTCTTATCGAATTGATCGGATGTACCCCTGGTCATAAGTACTTATTAAAGACCAATATCCGAGTTTTAAAGCGGGGTATTAGTTGGCTTTCCTGCATTCCAAGAATACTTGAATTACGTTGACCCCAAATCGCATTTGTGTTTGATCATGCATATGGTAACCGAGGAGTTCTCTGGGATTAGATTTCCCACTTCAGAGAAGCTTCTTCTCTACTCGTTCTCCGCGATCTTATGCATATGGATGGAGGTGGAAATGGAGATGGAGCTGAAGCTAGTGCTGGAGTTGGGAGTTGCAGCCAAAGCTGGAGCTAGAGTTGGAGTTGGCAGCAGGCGCAAGTTGCCTCCCTGGTTAATATGCATTACATATTCGTATTATGGCATCTCGTGCTCCGTTCTCCGTTCTCCTCGGGCTCCTCATTAGCATATTTCTATATAATTTACAGCAAATTTTCTTGTTCGCGCTGCCGTGCCAAACAAATAAACTTTGGCGGGGTTGACAACCAGTTTGCACCACAATCCACCAAGACTCCAGCATTCAGTTGGAATTGAGTTTTGGCCAAGAAGACAGTGGCTGTCGCTGAGGCTCGTGGATTGGCATGCCGACTGCTGCCTAATTAGCCAAATCATTTCTGGCTATTTATTTATTTATTTAGCCATCTTCAATGCCGTTTTAATTGCTGCTTTCTTTCGACGCGCCAATGGAGCTGGCTATGTGTAGCTTTGGCATCTGCAACAAGTGTTGTCTTTGAAGTAATTTTTCATAAATATGTCAGCGGTCTGGGCTTACAGATTGGCAGCTAATTCATTTGTCAAGGCGTCAGTCGACCGTAAAAGTATTTTAAATGGCCAAAAGCAGAGGATGACCGGCAATTTGATGGCTTTTAGGAGAGGCCAACCCGCCCAGCCGGTTTCTCCCCAATGTCTCCCACCCCACCGGTCACCGGCAACTCCAGTAAACAAACCCATTTGCAAATTTCTGTGCAAAAAAAAAGAAAAGAAAATATTAAAAAAAAAGTGGTTATTGCTGTTGCGGGCGTAGTAAGTGGGTAAGAGAGCTGGCTCTATCAGCAATCGTTTAACGGCTCGTTGAACAGGCCAAGAAAAATGAAAAAAAAAAAATTGAAAACAGAAACAAAAGAAAAAGCGCAGCTCTTTGAGAAAGAAAGAAAGCCCTCAGGGGGCAAAAACAAAGAGAAATGTAGAACATTTACGTAGTACGTCAGTTCGGGGCACTGTCGTCACTTGGCATATTCACTTACAATCGCTGGACAAGATCCACACGGAGCAGAATTTTGTATTATTTTAAGATATTTAAAAGGTATAAAATAGGATTATAGATTTGATTTTATTATGGGATTGTTATTGTTGGAATTAAATTAATAACACAACCATTTAAGAGATATCTTGTACATATGAGTAGAAATAGACGTATTAAAATTTCATTTGTGTAGAAAATAGTGCTTAGATTTGAGAGAATATTTATTATTTACTTTATTTGTATGCAATAGACAAAATATTTATGACTAGAAATATGAATGAATATTGAACTATACAAAAATGTTGGAATATGACCAGAAAATTAAAATTTTTTACATTTTTGCTTATATTGTATATGTATTTTCTGGTTGTGCCTGAAAAAAATGTTCCAACTGGCAAATAAGGGCTTTGAGCACCACTTAACTATGATCTCTTAGGATTAAATTCTTTTTTAAATGTTAAATTCGAAGTAAATCAAAAGACTTGGCAGGGAAACATGCCAACTTTCACAAGTCATGCCTTTTGGCACCACTGATTTTTTCACCTATTAAGAATAAGTTCTTTGAAAATGAATTCCTAATGTTTTTAATAGAAAACCCCACTATTTATTATAATAAAATTAAAAACATAAATATCAACAAATCCCAGGAGCTTTTCTTATCACCAAGAATTCTGGTAAAAACTCCTAAATTAAAAGGAATATTACCATTTAATTTTTCCTTCATTACTTATAAAACCTAATAAAAGTGGGTTTGGAAAACTGTGCCAATTTCGCCCACATATATATTTCTCCCTGTGGCCACTTTCCCGCTTGGCGGAGGCGGAATTCCAATCGCGTCATGGTTCAGCCAGTGCTGCGTGCCAAATGCATTTGCCGAGGGTTCCCAGGTGTCGACTAATCGACGATGGGCAATCAGTAGAACCAACGTCCACGCCTTTCACCTTGCGGTGTTACGCTATTAATGATTGGACCTGGGGAGGGGTTCAATAAACCCCGAGACGGGGAACGACGGCATTTTAGCATGACAAAAGAGGCTCGAAGCGCAGGCTTTTGTGGCCAAGTTTAAGGTCGTGCGTTGTGCTGAAAAAAAAACCGGCAAGACAAGTTGATTGCGAGCATTATCTTGGCCTCAGCCTCAGCGTCAGCGTCAGCCCTGAACTTGACCAGCAGGCGGCAAAGTGGCTGTAACAGTTAGCGGACATCTCCGACCATAATTGGCAGCTTGTCGAATGGCAACAGGTTCGCAGCAGTAGCAGCAGCAGCAGCTTTGAAGTGTGGCCAGTGACAGTTGCAATTGCAGCCACTGTAGTAGTTGTCAGGGCAATTAATAGCTACATTTAGTATACGAACCGGTAACCGTTCACGTTCTGGTTTTGTCCACCGTTCAACAAAGTAATCCGAAACCGATCATCCATCTCCTTTCTCCGCAGACTCCTCGGACATTGTGGACTGTAAGCTAAAACTGATACTGGGCCTGATATGGACACTGATTCTCCACTACTCCATATCGATGCCCATGTGGGATGGCGACGATGAGAAGCAGCTCAACGGCTCCGGCCATACGCCCAAGCAGCGGTAAGAAGAACTGGCTGGTCAGCCCACCAAAAGTTACCCAATGCATAAACTATAAATCACTCTCCTCCATGGACAGCCTGCTGAACTGGATCCATGCCAAGATACCCGATTTGCCCATCAACAATTTCACCAATGACTGGACCACGGGCAAGGCGGTGGGCGCCCTGGTCGATGCCTGTGCTCCCGGTCTCTGTCCCGACTGGGAGATGTGGGATCCCAAGGATGCCGTTCAGAACGCCTCCGAGGCCATGGGATTGGCCGATGACTGGCTCAATGTTCGTCAGCTGATCAAGCCCGAGGAGCTGGTCAATCCCAATGTGGATGAGCAGTCCATGATGACGTATTTGTCGCAATATCCCAACTCCAAACTCAAGACCGGTGCTCCCTTGAGGCCCAAGACGAATCCCAACAGGTGAGTGATGGTGTGAATCTTCAGACGAACTTTTTTAAGCTGGAACTGAAGGAATATAGGGACAGTCAGCCTTCGAATTTTTTACATTAAGAACTTTTTTGTGATTTGGCAAATGGTTATTTTAAGTCATCATAAAAATCTTGATGTTTCGAAAACTAAATCCAGTCTTAAGTGAAACAAAATCTTTAAAAACCTTTCTACTGATTTGTTTAATAAAGTCGTAGAGCTTTATGATAGGCCATAAAAGACACTTCGATTTCTTGGAAATCTTTGGCATAACTTTGAAAGTTGTTCTGTGACTAGAATCAGCTTTCAGTTTGAGCTAAAAAAGTTCGTCTGCCTTATCCCCATGTATAGCCAGCGTTGTACTTTCTTTTCGAGTATATTTTCAAATCCAAATCTTTAGTCCTTTTGTCTGTCTTGCACTTTTTAATGGTTCTAATCCAGACTCTATATCTCTCTCTTCTCTTTCGCCCTTTTTCTCTTTCTCTATACATCTCTCAATATATTATTTCTTCCTACGTTGTTAATGTATTTTGGATATTGTTCTTGTTTCCCTATCCGCTCCGTGTATACATAAACCCCAATATATATATATATATATATATATATTTATTAAACGCCTCAAAAAAAATGCAAAACTCAGCATTCCTCCGCCGCGGTAAGTTTCGGCATGCCTCCTCTTTCCGTTCTGTTTCTGTTTCTGTTCTGATCTTTTTTGAGGGCCAACTTTTTCCTCGTTTTGGCCTACGTTCTTAGCCGCGCTTGTTTCTCGGCTTTTTAATTTATCGACTCCGACTGTGTGTTGTGCTGTTTTTTTCCGGCTACCTTATGTTATGGTATTGGATGATTTAAATGTTCCACCAGAGTTTCGGTTACTGTTGCCGGCTACTAGCCCCAGAGCGATCCGTATCTAATGGATACTTCAACGCCGCCTGACAGGCTGTCCGCTGTTTGCTGCTTTCCTGTTTGTATTGCTCTGCTGCTATGCTCGCTAGCGGCTTTTATTGTTGGCCACAATTAGCGCTCACTAAACGCATTCATCTTGGCCGACGCCGTATTTAATTTGCCGCTTTGCCTGGCCAGCAGCGCTCTCCAAGAGCTGGAATCACATGCTTCTCTCTATGGACAGCGCATCCGTAGAGCCCAGATTTATCGTTCTTTGATCGGTTCTTAAAGTTGAAAGCCAACTTTACGGTTGGAGATTTAATTTGGAAATTTAACTGTCCGTAAGAGGGGATCTATGGCAATAATTGGTCTTAAAAGTAAGCGTATTACAGCCAGGCTTAACATCAAAAGAGTATTTTCTGTCAAACATGTGATTAAACATGATTAATTCATTAATTTACAAGCTTTGATTTATTTTTGATTTATTTGTTTTGTTATAATATTTAAAATGTTGTTTTATCTAGAAGTCAGTATTGTTAGTAAAACATTAATAGAATTTTACTTTTACTTGCGATCGCAAAAACATTTATAAATTAAATAATTCATTTAAATTTAAAAGTTAAATTTCAATGATGTAAATTGTTAGTTTTTATTGAAGAATCTCAGTTTTTATTTTTTTTTTAAGTAAAGCATTAGTTTTCATTGTTTTAATACATTCTTAAGTTGTAAAATATGTAAAGTATTAGTAACTTTGTGTTACTAATTTCATTTTCCAAAAATTAAATAAGGTCTTATTCCTATCAAAGAAATATAGCTCTGCATTTATGTTTTTCTTTAGCTTATTTACAATATTAATTCAAAGCTCTAAAATTAATTTTTTTTTGTTGCAGTCAAAACAATGCTTTAAAAAATATACATACATATTTGAGCTCTTTATTTCCTTATAAAAAAGAACTAAATTAATTGATCTGAAAAATCGAAACCCGCCAAAAAGTATGCTGCAGAAAAGAGCTTTTTGGTAGTACCATAATTAGCCGCTTGGCGCCAGCGAATTTATTAACAATTTAAGAAGTTGCGTTTATTTTTCGGTTTTAGAATGCTTTAATATCTTGTAAATACCTACAAAGCATCCTTAAATGCTTTCATAACGTGTAAATATTAAATACTTTCTCTGCCAAGCACTTGGAAAGCCAAGCTAAAACCGCTGCTGATCTGCTGTTTGAGTAATTTTGAATGTTGTTCTTTTGTAAAAGAATATTTGCTTTGTAGAGCTCTCAAATTTAGCCTTTTGAATAGATTTTCCAACTTATCACCTTTCTATTCCCTCCGCAGAGTGCGTGCCTATGGTCCTGGCATTGAACCCATTGGTCCTGTGGTCGGAGCCCCGGCCAACTTCACCGTCGAAACCTTCTCGGCGGGCAAGGGTAAGTTTTTGCACGCTTATATCCCTCTTAAATGAAAATCTAATATAAACCCTGTCTAATCCCTAGGTGATGTGGATGTGGACATCCAGGGACCCACCGGGGAGATCGAGAAGGCCGATGTTCGCTTCAACAATGACAAGAACTTGACCTACACGGTCTCGTATATACCCAAGGCCGAGGGCCCGCACAAGGTGGCCGTAAAGTTCTCCGGTCGCGACATTCCCAAGTCCCCGTTCCCCGTGAAGGTCGAAGGACATGCCGGCGATGCCTCAAAGGTGAAGGTGACGGGTCCCGGCATCCAGCCCAATGGCGTGACCATCAAGAAGCCAACCTTTTTCGACATTCTCACCAAGGATGCGGGTCGCGGCGTGCCCGAGGTGATCATCATCGATCCTGCCAATCACAAGACCTCGGTGGCGGCCAAGGTGCGTCAGCTGGAGGAGGATACCTGGCGCTGCGAGTACGTGACAGCCCTGCAGGGCCTGCACTCGGTGAATGTCTTCTACGCTGGCACACCCATTCCCAACAGTCCGTTCCCGGTGAAGGTGGCCCCGCTGTCGGATGCGCGTAAGGTGCGTGCCTCCGGCCGCGGTCTCCAGGCCACGGGTGTACGCGTCGGCGACGATGCCGACTTCAAGATCCACACCGAGGGAGCTGGCGAGGGTGTGCCCGAGGTGCGCGTCATTGGTCCGGGTGGCATGAACCAGAACGTTATGCAATCGAAGGTGGATGGGAACACATACGAGTGCCACTACTACCCCACCAAGGAGGGTCGCTACGTGATCATGGTGACCTTTGCCGGCCAGGAGGTGCCCAAGTCGCCGTTCGAGGTGAAGGTGGGACCCAAGAAGGAGTCTTCGATTGTGGCCTATGGACCTGGACTGAGCAGCGGTGTCATTGGCTACCCGGCTGCCTTTGTGGTGGAGACCAATGGCGAGACGGGCGCCCTCGGGTTCACCGTGGCCGGTCCCTCGCAGGCCGAGATCGAGTGCCATGACAACGGCGATGGCTCCGCCCTTGTCAAGTATCATCCAACTGCCGTCGGCGAGTATGCCGTGCACATTCTGTGTGACAACGAGGACATCCCCAAGTCTCCATTCATTGCCCAGATCCTGCCGCGTACCGACTTCCATCCGGAATTGGTCAAGGCCACTGGCCCGGGACTGGAGAAGAATGGCGTGACCATCAATCAGCCGACCAGCTTCAGTGTGGACACCAGCAAGGCGGGAAATGCTCCGCTGGACGTTGTTGTCCAGGATGTCTATGGCACCAAGCTGCCCGTGGAACTGAAAAACAATCCCGATGGCACCAAAAAGGTCACCTATACGCCCACTTCGGGCGTTCCACACACCGTTGAAGGTGAGTCTTGGATCCCTAAATATATAAAAAGCAAAGCTTAATGATTAATTATATCCTTCAGTGAACTATGGCGGTGTTTCCACACCCAACTCGCCGCATCGCGTTTATGTCGGCGTTCCCGTGGATGCCGCCAAGGTGCAGGCCTTTGGACCCTGGCTGCAGCCCGGCGTGCGTCCCAACGTGCCCACCCACTTCAATGTGGACGCCCGGGATGCTGGCGATGCGGAGCTGAAGGTAAAGGTCTTCCACGAGGAGACCAAGATTGAGGTGCCGTGCCGGATTATCGACAACGAGGACAACACCTACTCGGTGGAGGTGATTCCCCCCAGCAAGGGTGCCTACACCACCACGATGACATACGGCGGCCAGAGGGTTCCGCTGGGACAGAAGGTCGTTGTGGAGCAGACAGTGGACGTGTCCAAGATCAAAGTCGATGGACTGGAGCCAAGTAAGTATTCGTAAATTAGGCAACGTGATTTAGTTGATAAATATATATATAGAGAGAGTGTCCATCTTGAGTGCGTCTAAGTCCAAGTCATCATCATTTTGTTCACTCCCCAAAAAAAAAACAAAAGCCGCGCCCCTGAACAGTTTACAGCAATTCCGGATCATAACCCACGGCCTGCCCAAGGCGGACCTGGCGGTGACCATCACCAGTCCGTCGGGCAATCGCGTGAAGGCTCACATCATACCCACGGCGGAGGGATTTCTGGTTAACTTTACGCCCACCCAGCTGGGGGAGTACCTGCTGAGCATTTGCTTCGGCGGCACACCGATCACGCCGCGTCCCTTCCGACTGCAATGCCTCACGGGCAGTGATTCAAACAAGGTGCAGGCCTTCGGTCCGGGTCTGGAGCGCGGTATAGTTGGCCAGCCGGCGGAATTTATGATCGATACCCGCGGCGCCGGACCGGGTGGCCTGGGCGTGACGGTGGAGGGACCCTGTGAGGCGGCCATTAACTGTCGGGACAATGGAGATGGAACCTGCAATGTGGCCTATCTGCCCACAGAGGCGGGCGATTATAGTGTCAACATAACGTTCAATGAGCGGCACATCAATGGTTCGCCCTTCCAGCCGCTGATCGTTCCCGTACCGAATCTGAAGAATACCCGCGTCAGTGGCATCGGCATCCAGCCGCATGGTAGGCTATGAGGAGTTCCAGTTGCCAATTATCGTGTTCCGAGTGTTGCCGCTGCCGCCCAGCTCTAATCTAATCCTCTTCTGCGCTCTACTTACCACCTCTAAGCCAAGGTTGCTTGCAGCAATCGCCGCCTCGCCATGCCCGCCCCAATGTTTCTTGTGTTGCTGTTGTCTTCTCCTCGCCCCCCTTGTGTTTGATATGAACTAATCCAAGAATCACTAATTGCAAGAGATGTTAGGTATAAACTTTACAGAAGTTTTACTTACTAGACTTTATATTTTTGGTAAATAAAAAAAGGCTTGAAAAATTTTAGGAAAAATATCTCCTGAAAGAAATCTTCTTAGATGATTTCTGTACCTTTACCATTAATTTCTAATTGCATTTTAATATTGTTTAATGTTGTGTCTTGACGTTTCTTATGCCCAAATCTTGTCTTCACTCTTATTAACTCTTAAAATCTCCTCCAGGTGTGATCATGAATGCCGCCACGGACTTTATGGTGGACATGAGCAAGGTGGGCAGCAACATTGACTCTGGCAAGCTGTCCTGCGCCATCTTCGATCCCATGGGCCATGTCCTGCCCAGCAAGATTGTGCAGGGACCCACCGATGACATTTTCCGCATTATGTACACGCCCTTTGAGGCTGGCCGGCATACCATCGAGCTGATGTACGACAACATCCCAGTGCCGGGCTCGCCGTTCGTTGTGAATGTGAAGAGCGGTTGCGATCCGGCACGCTGCAAGGCCTACGGTCCGGGCCTGGAGAAGGGTCTGACCAATCAGAAGAACAAGTTTACCGTGGAGACCAAGGGAGCGGGCAACGGTGGCCTGTCGCTGGCCATCGAGGGACCCTCGGAGGCCAAGATGACCTGCACCGACAATCGCGATGGAAGCTGCGATGTGGATTACTTGGCCACCGATCCGGGAGAGTATGATATTACCATTCGGTTCGCGGACAAGCACATACCCGGCTCTCCGTTCCGCGTGCTCGTCGAGGAGACGGTGGACCCCAGCAAGGTGAAGGTCTACGGACCGGGCATTGAGCACGGCCAGGTGCGCGAGAGCGTGCCAACCTATTTCAATGTGGATGTGGGCGAAGCTGGTCCTGGCCGCATCGCCGTCAAGCTGACCAACTCCGAGGGCATACCCGTGGACAATCTGCGGGTGGAGGACAAGGGCAACAGCATTTACGCGGTGCACTATGTGCCGCCCAAGGCGGGCTCCGTGCTCACCTGCCAGGTGAAGTTCTCCGAGGTGGAGGTGCCTTGCAGGTGAGTGAAATTCGATTTAGTTTTTAATATTGAATAACATTGAAAGGATATAATAATGCTTCGCTTTTTCCGATAAGTTTTATTGAACCGTCATCAAATTTTTTTCAAATTCTATTTTTAAAACACTTTTTTGGAACCATCCCAAGGTTAAAGAATTTTTGTTCACTTCATTAAATATTTATAGATTTGAAAACAAATATTTTTAGAGATTAATCTTTTGTCGGCCATAAAAATCTACTTTTTGTGCTTGTTTTTCTTAGGCTAATGACATCAAAAACTACAATTTTAAAACTAGAAAACACTTTAATTTGTTTTAAATTATTATTATTAGTAAACTTAAAATATATATCTAATAAATGTAATAGAAATTTTATAAAAAATTCACTTTACAAACTAAGAAACCCATCCCTATTGTATATTTATAATAATTCTCCCTTTTCCAGTCCATTTGTGATGACCGTTTTCCCCAAATCCGAGCCCACCAAGGTCAAGGTAAAGGGTGTCAATGAGAAGAAGAAAACGCCGGCCTCTCTGCCCGCCGAATTCGAGATTGATACGAAACAAGCCGGTCAGGCGGACATCAATGTGGCCATCAAGAATCCCAAGGGCAAGCCGATGCAACCGCGCCTGGAGGAAGTGGCCACGGGCACGTACGTGGTGTCCTTTGTGCCCGACGAGTGCGGAACGTACCAGTGCAGCATCAAGTACGGCGACAAGGAGATCGAGGGCTCACCCTTCAAACTCGAAGCATTCCCCACCGGCGAGGCCAAGAAGTGCAAGCTGGTGGAGCAGGCGCCCAAGATCCAGTCGTCGGGCAGTCAGTCGCACCTGAAGGTGGATGCCCGCGAGGCAGGCGATGGAGCTGTTACCTGCAAGATTACCAACAAGGAGGGCAGGTGAGGTTAACGCAGTTTTTAATAGATTACAAACAGAAAAATATCGATTTATAAATGCTTTTAATCAATATAATCTGTTTAAATACAAATCTTTACAAATATTTATCTATATTTAATCGTTAAATGTGAAACTATGTACGATAAATGTGTAAAAAATATCTATATTCTATTTTATATTGGATATTTTCCAAGACTATCAATATTTTAATGCTAAATATGATATTCTGTATCCATATTTAAAGCTTAAGTCGAATATAACTCAATATTTTTAACTTTTTTTGACTCCACAGCGAGATCGTGGACATTGATGTGATCGAGAAGGATGGCTTCTTCGACATTCTGTACGCGCTGAATGATCCCGGGGACTACGACATCAACGTAAAGTTCGGCGGCAAGGATATACCCAACGGCAGCTTCTCCATCAAGGTAGCCTGAACTGCACACACTTTTTCTTTCGATATCCTCAGTCCTCGAACAAAACCAAAAAGAAAAGAAAAAACAGACACAGCCAAAATCTAGTCTAGAAACAATTGTTGGAAATTAGCAATTATTTTTAATGTTTACCTATATATACATATATACAAACATACGTTAAACGTTTTTCTAGTCATTTAAGAACGGATGAAGCCATGTTGGGAGCTCAGCCACATCTACCATTATACAAGTGTATATCCTCTAGTCAAATCCATTGTCATTTTGAAATGTTTGTGTTCTGTCCCCTCCCCGAATTGTTTTATAAGTTCTTGTGTAAATTCTTGATTGGAAAAACACGCAAACAAACAATTTTCACAACATGGACTGAGGGGGCTCAGCAAGAAGGAAGCAACAAGAAAAGAATACGATTTAAGTGCAAACATTGTAAAACATGACAAAAACATAAAATAAAACAAAAACAAAAAAGAAAACCAAACCAGAGAAATCTCAAACAAAAGAGAACTAAAGACCAGAAATGTTCAAATTTTAATTGCATGCAAATTGTTTCGTTCTCAAAAATTATTTCTGCTATGCCACATTGCAAATTGCGCTTTGTTTTACATTATGCATTTAATGAACAAATTATTCTTAATGCTTCTTTCTTTTGTTGTAAGCTCTTAGCCCCAATGTCTGTGTAAGTTGTTCGTGTTGAGTGTGTGTGTTTCTGTGTATTTTAATTGTAATTTGAAGACTGATATTCGAACGCACTAAACACCTTCGAGACATGAGGGAAAAAAACAAACAATTGATTAATCACCAAATAATTGCTAATTTAACAACAATTTGTTTCTAACCCCACGTAGAAGAGCCTTTTTACTTTGCACTTGCCCTTTAAAAAA
Source organism: Drosophila seguyi (assembly GCA_008042675.1). Classification (NCBI taxonomy): domain Eukaryota; kingdom Metazoa; phylum Arthropoda; class Insecta; order Diptera; family Drosophilidae; genus Drosophila; species Drosophila seguyi. The sequence continues at coordinate 59,200 of VNJU01005086.1, read as the reverse complement.
GTATATATCTCTTTCAGCTATGGTTCGTCCTGTAAGTAGAATGACGCAACCATTTTCATGTTGACAGCCCAGAGTAATGAAGGGCCATAAATAGTGGGCCGGAATCAGGGGAACTCACCAACAATGACCGCCCCAGTGGCATCTCAAGCGAGAGTCAGCGGTATCGGGCATAGTGCCCAAAAAAAAAAATATTGAAACAGATATTTTCTTCTCTTGCAGCTGCGAGTCCGAGTGCTCGCCCAAGATTCGTCGTGTATCCAAAGATTAATTGAGTTGTCTGTTGTTTTCGCACGAAATTTATGTTTAACAGATTTGCACAATTAGCCGGCTGAAAAATGAATTTCTATCCGCATTTTTCAATTTTCAAAAAAAAGGGAAGAGGAAACTTTTTATATCTTCTATATAAATATTTCATATTTCCGGACACGAAAAAACTTCATTATCATGGGGCCTGTCCACGGCTGTCTACGTGATCTGTTGCACACGGAGAACGAGATATTTTCTATCTATTTTCTATTTCAGTGTGCTTGTGGTTTCAATTTTACCCAACAATATTATTTTAATGTTGGGCAAACAATATGTTTATGCAAATTCACACATTTGTGGTTGACATTTCGGAAGAATTAAGGCATTGCAACAGATTTTTATAATTAAACCTACAGAATGTGATACGGGACCAGAAATATAAATGGTAGACAGCGTTAGGGACTTGTCAGCATTAAAGGGCTAAGTTCTTTGGTTTGTAATTTGGTTATTTTTTACACTTCTTGATTTATGGGGTCTTTAGGAAAGCGTTTACTGTGCTTTTAAAAAATATTTTTACCTATAGATATATGGTTAATATTTTCTTTAAAACAAAAAATAAATTTGTTTCTTTTAAAAAGTTTTAACGTTCATTAAGGCTTTAACAAGAACTTTAAAACTGCCAAGAACACCCGGTAGCTTTTCCAGATCTTGTCACTCTTTCCATTATAATTTTACAAAAAATATGCCACTTAAATTTGGCGTCTGAGAAGCGTTAATATTGGTTCAAAATCTCTCTTTCTCGAGAATCTAATGACTTATTTTATATATTGTGCCCAAGTCTGGTTTAAAATTATTTCAGCCTTAACTTAACATAAGATAATTATCATTATATGACCATGAAAATAGATAGCTAGCTTCGCAAACTCTTTTTGTCGAAGTCCGATTTTGAATATTTTTCAAGATTTCCATCTTTTTCAAAGATTTTGCCTTTTTTAATATTTCCTCCTAACCAAATCTTTGAGAACTATTTGTTTCCCTGCTAAATTCAAAAAATATTTTATAAAAGAACAAAACCTATTCTAAATATTTAAAAATTTAATCAATTACAATAGAACTTAACTCTTGCTCTTGTACACCAGCAAAACCCCCTTGGTCTACGCCACTGTAATTTATAGAGCAACATCTAAATGATTTCTATTAGGAGAAGAGGAGAAGCCGGAGGAGGGTCGCCGATGACAACCCACGCTGATTCAGCATGTTCTATCCGCTGTTTTTGTTATAGTTGCTGCGGTTTTTCTGCTGCTGCGGCTGCTGTTGCTGTTGCTGCTGATGCCTTCGGCAGGTTGCAACAAAATCAAATATACGCTGCATATGAAAATGAATTTCGGGTAGAGCCATCGCACGAAAATTCGCAAGTAATTAAAATAGGAAAAGCGAAATTACGAATGTGTACCAATGAAAATATGGCGCAAAGTGTGGTGTGCTGATTTTAGCTGCCAACGCCGCCAGCGCCAGTGTGGAAGAAGGAAGCCCATAAAGAGAGAGACCGAGACGGCATCCAACGACGACAACGACAACGACAACGACACTAGTTATAGTGGCAGTCTCTAGCCGGATCCGAGCTAGTCGTACACTAACCGCCGCCTCTTAGTCATAGTTGGTCCTGACGTGAGTTCTTGTGCCTGGAAGTGGAAGTGTTGCAAGTGTCCAGTGCCAGTGAAGAAAAGTGTGTGGCTTCCCAAACATTTGATGAATCTTCCCCTATCACATAAGGGATCTAAGTTGTCGCTTTGCTGGCAATTTTCAATTTTCCTTGCTGGTCCATTGATTGGCCGGCCGTGCCCATTGGCGCACTTTCTTATTAATAGCCCAAATATTTTATGGCGATTTGTATCTTTGACTTTTTCGATTTTGGCCACGGATACGGCGAGTGTGTGGCACGAAATGATTTCGATATATGCAGACATGTACATTGTACATATACATATGTATATAAATATATATAATAATCATTTGATTTTTGCCTTCATTATGTAACAGCAGCTGCAATTGTGGAAATTCTTTAGCACAATCGTGTGTCCGCGCGTCAATCATTTCCACTTCCTCTTGTAGATTGCTTTGCTGGTTTCACACTTTTCCAGTTCACAGTTTCCCCCCGCGCACATATCACTCGATGCCTCTAGATTTAATAATAAGCAGATCTCCCCTTTAGATATAGATGGTAGTTCCTCACAACTCACTTGGCAAGTGCAAAGTAAATGAGTTTCTTCGGCCATTGTTCCCATTCTCCAGAGTGCCACTTAATGATCTATTTAATTTTTTTTCTTTTCGGATCTTATGTGTGTGTTTTTGGGCTGTATTTGTTTCGAACTTACAACCGAAATAAGTTTCGGCATTATTAATTTTCAATTTCAATATTCATTGGCTTACCCTCTCGCAGGCTGTCGAAAGCATCGAACAATACTCGCACAGTGAATACATCGAGGAGCACACGACCAAGGTGGTACAGCAGACAACGCAGGTGAGTTGGTCTTTTGGAATGGGATTATGTCCTAGATTAGGGAGAGTATTCTAATAAAAACTAGCAATAAGACAGTGTATTTTATCAGAAAGAAGGTTTAAACCCTTGAACAGAGCCAATTTAAGCTTTAAAAAAGTGTTTAAAATCTGTTTTAAATAATTTACAAAAGAATTTCTTGGGGAGAAACAAAATATATTGATAAAGTTCGACATAAAAGTGATTTGTTTAACTTGTACGAAGAGCCATATTGGGTATTTGGGTATTTTTATAAAATATTTTGAATTCAATTTCGAGGATAAAAGTAAAAGAAAATCTCAAGGGCAATTTCTTGTATTTTATTTTAAAAATTATATACAACAGTGCCTTTTCTTTCGATTTCAATTTCTATTTTAATTTCTATTTAATAATGAATGTATCATAAATTAATGAGCTATAAACTTAGGGCATTGTAATATATTTTTAATACAATTTCGATGGTAATATTCTATCAGTAAAATAATATCAACATGTTCTTATTACTTATTACCAGTTTCTAAATGACAACGATATCCATTCTATAAAAAATTTCGATAATATTCCCTTAGTAAAATAATATCAACAAATTCTTATTACTTATTAGCAGTTTCTAAATGACAACGATATAAATTCTATAAAAACCAAACAAATGTAAACAAATTTGTGTTTTAAACAGTATAAATTTCTTGTTTTTGCACCTTTATGAGTATTCTTATAGTATTTTATTTAAATATTTTGCATACATATCAAACGATTGACAGAAACACAATTATTTGTTTTAAATAACCTTTCATTTTAACCTTTATTCTAAGATCCTGCACTCCTGATGAAGCTAATTTTAAATGAAATAAAATACAATAAATATACATTTTTAATGAAGTATTAAATACCTTTTAAATATTATCCATAAATATCATAAAAATATAATCCTTTTTGCAGAGCGAGCTTGTAAACGGAAAGTCGGAGACCACTTATCGAAGTGTAGCATTTGAAAAACTACCATTACCCACGACAGGCGGCAACGTTACAGGTACGTTCTGTATAAAACTAAGAAAATATGAATAATAATATTCAAAATTATTATACTAATAATAATGCTGTCGTCGTCGCCATGTCTCGGAACGAAAGTAAATCATTTGCGAACGAGAAAGACACCTAGCCGTGCATGCCTTTTAATTAAACCGAAATGCAGAGTGGTTTATTTAATCTAGAAAAGTATTTATGCGCCATTTGAGCTGGGGGCAGCATCTAGAGAAGAATCTTCTAGTGCAGAGCAGACACATCGCATTGAATGGGATCTCTGGGGGGAATGTATAAATAAAGGTGGGCTATTGTCAGGCGAAAATATTATTCGTGTGTCGTAAATCCGTGAAATGTATACAGAATGTATAAATACATCTAAACTATATGTGTCTGCTTTTGCAATGCGGCGCATTTTGGGTGAGACAACGACGACGACGACACCCATGGACAAGTGGGCAACGCACCCAAGACCATCTCCTCCTTCTCCTCCTCATCCATCTTCTGGGAAGGATGATCAGGAGACAGCCCCGTGACGGCTTATCAGGCTAAACGCTGACAGGCGACAACTTAATTGGACAGCCTCTTTCGTTCTGGGCGGTCTCTAGTATTGTTCTGCGCCTCTGCAGTTCATCGCTCACAAATATATATATTTTTCATCTCACTTTTCCCCGTCGTGGGAATATTTTTCTTTTGTTTTCCATTCCGACACGTTCATTGACTTGGCCACTTGTGGCCACTCGTGGCAAGTAATTTGGGTATTAAATTATTGCAGCCTGCCTGGTGGGTAATTACCTAAATTTATTTCACTGTGTTTTTTGTTTTTGGGTTACTGATCGATTTACGGGTTTGCAAATAGCTACATTGATTGCACCGCAATTTAATGAACATTTTCGGCATGATTAATGAGGTTGCCACACTCTCAATGAACAGCACTTGCACTCTCTCCGTGTTGTGCTAATATTTTTCTTCGATTTTTCACGCTTCCATGCAATTTTCAAACATTTTCGCGCGCCTGACCGCTAGACGGACGGAGAGGGAGACCCGGCGGAAGACGGTGCAAGAGTCATCATTAAGATCACAAGCCGCGCCACGTTTCATTTGTTGGTTTTTTTCAATCGATTTTTAGGGGTTTCGGTCTCGTAGACCACGCCCTCGTTGTGGGAGGATTGGTCCTATTCGGTTTTGGTTTTGGTTTTGGGTTTTCTTTGTCGCGCTCCATTTGCTTTGAAGATGGTTTATTGTAAATGATTCGTTTTGGCCAAATGACATAGATTGGTAGCGCATTTGTTGCATTGATTATTCATTGCCCGTCAAATGAAAGGGGCAAAAATGTTTATAATTAAGAAACTATGGAAATTTATTGACTGGAAAAATGCCATGTTTGTTTGTCTTTGGGTTAATTATTCACTAACTCGAAATGTATACAGAAGAGACCTACTCTTACAAATATTACAGATTTGGAATAGAAATGATCAAAAGGGCTCTAAACGGACATTTGTGATAAAGTTGGCTAGCAACGGATACTTATAGGGAAGTTTCTAAAACACATTTGGGTTTAAAGATACAAATTAAGAATAAAATATAATCCAAAGCACACAAGTAAGTACTTCAGCATTGGCGTATTTTTTGCTTTTATTGCTTAAGAATTTCAAAAAGGAATATTGAGGCAAATTTGTGATTATTTCTCAGTTTGGTAAAAAGGAAAATAGCCTCTGAAAAGCGATTATATTTAATTGCAAAACATTCCAAAAAACACAAGACGTTATACAGGAAAGAAACAAAACTATTAAGGACTAGATGACAGCATCTGAAATACACGAAAGTATCTCGAGTTAAACTGCAACGGTACTTAATAAGTGCTTTGTTAATATTTTCTCTGAATAAAAAATCAAAATTATTAAAATCAAGTTTGTTAGCAAAAATACTGATAAGTACACATTTATTTAATAGATTTGAATTCAGAAATTAACCAAGTAAAAAGGGCACAATGTTTTCTTTTTCTTTAATTGTTTTAGAATTTTAAAAAATGCTAATATTTTCCCAGAAGGAATGAATGTTTTACTTATTTAGCAATAGATACTGATGGGTCAAAGGTGGCTACTTTCCCAAGCACCTCTTTAAGATTTGATACGCATTTTAAATAATTTCCTATAATTTATATAATTATATATAAATTCTTTACTTAAGACTTCTTTGCCCTTATGTTCAGAAACAAAAATACATTTCAATTTCACATGTGTAAAAAATTTCACATGTGTAAAAATACATTTCAATTTCACATGTGTAAATTTTGATTAGTCAATAATCGCTGCCAAATAGACTCATCTGAAAGATCAACAAAATATTTTTGATTGATTTTCGCCAATTGCTTGACAGTAGTGTCCCTGCCCATCAGCATGGCCTGGCCATTTTCCATTTTTCAATGCGACAAAAATTGCAACTAAATTGATTTTGCATTGCCAGAAAAAAATAAAACAAGAAATGATACAGAAAAGAGGGAAAATCCATTACATAAGTATTGGATAAAAGCGTGCAAAGGAATGTTTTCCACTTTAACGACTCTTCGATTAATACGACATTATACACGGATATAGAAATGAAATGATTAACACATTTTTTCGGCATACCAACAAGACTATATTTGTATTCTATGGGTTTTATAGCCTCCAAATCGTTGCGTTCTTCACGCCAATAAAATATAAAAAAAATATATAGAATTATAGGAATTGTCTCTATATGTTTGGCCAAATTTTTATTTTTAAACGCTTCCCCGCCGATCTTAATGGTAAAATATTAATAAATTCTATGTCGTCTGAGCTGCAATAAGTAATAAATTTCATTTTCCCCGACGATCATCATTTATATACTTTTGACCCAAAGTCCTCCCACCTGCCCCGCCCGTGAATTTGCACCTTTCGAGTTTCGAATATTCATATTTTCGATTCTATGAATTTTCGTTTTTTTCGAAATGGCAACTGTTAAAGAACCAACACAGTCGAAATTTATGTTAAGGCGCTAGTCTATATAAAATATGTATATAGGAGACGCACACATCAAAATTCATAGATTCGACGGCAGAAGAGCAATATTTCCAATTTTCTATCTTTTTATCTTTTATATGTCGTTCATTGGTCCATTCGTTCTTGCCTTTATAGCAGCAGGTCGGCCATATTTTCGAAAATCCCAACAAACTTTGTTAGTGTATGTGTGCTGCTGCTGCTGCTGATGCTGATGCTGCTGCTGCTGCGCTGCTTTTGGGCCACGGCAGCAGACGCATCTTGGTGGTAGGAACCGATGTGCTTTCATATTTTGGCCTTAATTTCGATTTGGAACTGTCGATGTTCACTTGAAATCGGGACGTGGAGACGCGTGGACCTACAAGAACGTCGCTGGCAATAAAATAATATAATAAAAAAAAAAATAGAGAAAATACCAGAGAAACCGTCGCACGACACACACATTAATTAAGCTCCAAAATAATAAATAAATAATAATAATAACCCCAGTGCAAGTTGCAATCGATTGAAAGGACTCGCTCTCTGGCAGGACACACTCGTAGCACAGTCTAGCGCCCGATTATATAACAATTCTTAGTCGATTGCCCAAGTGTGAGTGGTCCACAAACCAATAATAATTTTCCGATTTCGAATTCGATTTCGATTTTGATTTCCCGTTACCGATTCGAATATCTCTCTCTCTCTCAGTCAGTTTTTGGCTTGGAGCACTCTTCAGCAAGGATATGCTGTCTTAAATCTGGCCTAAATCAATCGAAATTGTGTACGCATATCCTTGCTGTCCGCCTAAGCCAAGAATCGAAGTTTAAAAGTTTTTGTTTCGTTTAATTTGTAATTAAATTGTTATAAATTTTAAGTGTCTTTATTTCACACACAAAACCAAAATCCTCGCGCGCTCGCCCCCCAATCTATATACAATTTCGACATCGAACACCGAAAAATCCAAATCGTAACGCGGAAAAATGCACTTCAGTTGGTTGTCGGAAAAGCCGCCCGCACCGCTAGCCACCTGGGCCGATCACTCGTACTTCTTCCGGCCACAATACTATAAGGTGACCGTGTCGGAGCGCGATCACGTGGAACGGACTAGCGTGTACTTCAATGAGACGATCATACCGGAGAATCAGGGATTAAATGGTTCTGATTTTATGCCATTGAATTTCAAATCATCGTTTGCCATAGTAACACATCAAGGTAAATTCTGGAAGACAACTCATCATCTGTGACGATCATCATCATCATCATCATCATCGGACCCTATTGATACTTGACAGCCTGCCAAAAAATGAGAGCTGACGTCCATCCTCGAATTGTCCTTATGACTAAAGCCCCCCAAAGAATGTGTGTTGCATTTGTGCTAATGACAAAACTGACACCAAATTCATATATATGTATTTTCTCGGAGATTCAGAGATTCGCAATTGAAAATGGTGTAGCGCCAGGCACGCCTGACCAGGCCACACACAGGCGCGGCACACATAGAGCGGCCGGCGGAATGGTTTCAGAATTTTGAATTATTACCCAAAAGTCCCCAGAAATGGGGACCCTCGGGCGTAGCCATTTGTCTGCAAATTATATTCTATGATTTATTATCACAAAGTGCAACAAAGCGTAAAATTCGTTTGGCTTATTCAGCCTGCGATTTCTCAATGGTGCTGCGTGTGCTATGTGAGCTATGCACTCTGCTGATAGTTTACACTGATCAACAGGGGCTAAAGACTAAGTTAGACAACTCAGCAAGAAAGGGTATTAGCTGAAAATTAAAAATATAATATAAAAAATAAAATGTGTGAGAGTAATGCCACCAGCAAGCTAAATTAGTTAAATTATTAGTAGTTGTAATAATCCTCCATATCATTCTTCTATTATGTAGTTATAAACAGGGAATATAATTATGTAAAAATGTAATACAAACTTATTCAGAGCACTTAGTTTTTCTACAATTATTAAAAATTAGAAACATTGAGACTTACATATTTTCCATTTTTATATAAAATAAAATTAAAGATTATTATAGAATTTTTTACAAAAATTTAAATATAAATTTTATTGAAGCAACTTTTTATTTTACAAAAACTAAGTTTAAATACATTTCAACATTGTTTTATGAGTTTACTTTAGCACAATTTTTACTTTGTAAACATATTAATTTAAACTGTAATCTAATTTTGCTACAATAATATATTTATATCTGCATTAAAAGTGAAAGAAGAATATTTGTAAATGGCCAAAATACTTAAATCTTCAGCGATCTTACTGAAACTAAAATATCTTACAGAATCTGTAGAATTTCTTTAAATTAATAATTATAAGCTTTGAAAGTGCATTAAATTACATATTATTCTCACAATATTTTAGAATACAGCATTACAGCTTTTGAAAAAAAGATATAGTCCATGTTACCATACCTTTCAAACAAATTCGGCTGTTTTTTTTTTTTGTTGAGATAATAATATACTTTTTTTTATTATTTTACGTTAAGCAACCAATTAAATGGTTATAAAACGTAGGAATAATAGTAACGAACATAACATGGAGAACATAACAGGAAGAATATACTAACAATTTTTGATTACAGAGAATTTCTATTTTCTTTTTGACTACTGATTGAGCTATGTAAATTTGTTAAATTGGTCCTTATTTATTGTTTTATTTCAAAGCAATTAAGAGCAGAAACACTTCTAAGCCTTTGTCTGTTTCTACACAAGATCTCTGTGTGCTATTGTAAAAAAGTGTTTAGAATCTTTTTCTAAAATTCTGATCAGTTAAAATGGTCTTTCTGTATGCAGGCTTTAGGCTTTTCCTTAGAGTTTGGGCTACTATAGAAATATTTTTATTTGAAATTACCTGGTTTATTTAGTTTATATTTTATTAATTCGTTTTACTTTCCCTGCTGACCTGTGTAGAAATTGTATTCGCTACGCGCAAATGGCGAAAAACTTTCGCTGATATATCGAAATCATACTACTTCTATCCGTTGGCGCGGCCTGAGAGTCATTAAATCTTTCATTTGTATTGCCAGCGTCCATTAGATGCCAAAGATGCCTTCGTCGTCGTCCTCATGCCCATGCCCACTCCCCTACCCCTATCCCTACCCATTCCCATCTGCTGCCTCTGCCGCTGTCGTATCTCATGCTTCAATGGGCGGCGCTGGCAGGTGATCGAGAGCCAAGGGGAGGAGGATCGTCGGGCGGGCAGAGGGGGACATGGGACATCGACGGACAGCAGCAAATGTTCAAACATAAATAATCACATTTTGCGAAGGGGACGACGACACTCGGGGATAGATATTCACGCTTAGGTGGGATATAGTTGTCTCTTGGCAGCCACTTTTTAATACGTTCAATTTCTTGGGCATTTTTTATGTTTCCATCAAATATGCGCCCCCGTGCACTCGACACAATATTTGAACGTTAATTTGCCAAAGAAAATTCCATTTGAATGTGTATTTCGAGTTGCTCTTTGAATTTTATCCATTTTACATGTCATTTAATTCGGGAAAGCGAACAGCTGAAGGCAACTTTGTGCTCTCGGATGGAAATGTATCTATAGAATCTTTTGAAAATTGCGTGTTTTTTTGTCCCCATTTTCTCCATTAATTAATTGTCCTGCATTTTGCATCAGAGATTCCTCTCGGTTGTCTCCGCCCATAAGTTGGCTATAAATTCTGCAAATTCTTCACTTGGCAGAAGAATCAAAGACACGTCCGCCGGCATTGTTTTTCCCGACATGTCTCGTTGGTGTGTTTAGCTTACTTTGTATCTGTGGATATAGTGTATATATTGCCTTGTTCTAAACATCAGTCGGGGCACGCGACACGCTCCCCTGATTTATCTGTGTTTACCACCGGGTTTGTTTTTGTTCAGTCAAAGACATCATCTGTTTCGCCCCAGAAAATGCCCATTAAATAATTCAAGTGATGGATCAACAAGCTAAGCGGAATATTATTTCGATGAGGGGCTAAGCGTTGGAAAGCTTAGCAGCGGTTGCTTTGAACACACACATATTTATGATGGGAATATTTTTAGGGAAACTAAATGATTTTTTAATAAAATCGAAATTTACGACGGATGTCAGCATATGACTCTTGTCTTGCGAATATACAAGCGTCATAAATATAATAAAATAATAATATAAATTTTGATTATGAACCCTACAACTATAAGGCCGATAATGTGATTCACTAGTGTCTATATCCACCGAGCAGCATTCTAATTAATTTCACCCGTCTTATTCCAAATAAATTAGCAGAGTTTCTTGCTGTTTTTAACTAATGATCGCCCCCCGATCGGTATATATGCGACGATGTTTTGACAGCTAAAAAGTCATTGGAATGTACTGTGTATATCTGAATATTTCGTGCTGTATATAACGAGATTCTTCCCGAATATACAAATTTATCGAGATTTAAATATAAAATCCGGACACGTGCAGTTATAGAGAGATCGCTCCAGCATATCGCTAGACATATATTTATTTTAAAAATAGATTTTTATGCATTTGTCATATACTTTTAGTGGGTTTGGTATTTTGTTTTTGGAAGGGGCGTTGTGTGCCTATGTGATTATGATGCTCTATGTAGAGGAAATACATAAAACCATGTCCTATATTTGACCTCAGCGGGATTCAGGAACGAGATGCTCTTGTTTTCATCTCTCTGTCGCGCTTGTTGATGGCGTGGGAAAAATGTATAAAAGCAATTGTAGGCGTTGGTGGAAATTTCTTTGGAAAGCCACAAGATTACTGGCCACTCAGTCGGTGCACAGCATTCGTACAGTAGAGAAGTGATTTTCAAAACCGGCTCCCAGGTGTAGCCAAGGATCTTTATCGAAAAACACAAGGATATTCTCTAACACTTCTTATACATATATTTTGTGGGTGTGTCTCCATAGAAGATAAGAAGTATGTGAAACAAGTGTGAAATAATCGCTGGAAAATATTTATTCCGAAATGAATTTATCGGTTTATTGGCAGTGACAGTGTGCGCCATAGTTATACGATATCCTGCTCAAGTCTTTGGAATTCTTGCGTTCGTGGCAAATAACATTTGTTCCAATTAATTTACTTTTTGTTGCTGCCGGTTGCTGGTTGCTTCTTCGATCTTTCAGATCTCTGTGCAGAGGCAACACAGAAATAGATTTTGGTGGTGGAATGAATATTCATAAAAAATGGCACGCAAATTCGAACATAAAAATGAAATTATGATTTTTTCAAAACTTCTGGGCGATCCGGATCGCCCACGCAAAATGATTTGAAAAATGCTTTTTTCGTGACATAATTCCGCGCGTATACAAAACACATCCATTAAAAATGGTCTCCAAAATAGAGTTTTCCTGCGATGGACTCGATGGATAATATATACATATAGTTATTTTTTACTAGCAGATATAGGATTTTTTACTAGATATGATGTATGAGAATTATAGCTTATTGCCAACCCAAAATTTTTCTGAGACAAGAGATTTTAGAGACTTTTAGAACTACCAGATATGGTATCAAAAAATTAGACTTGTTTTTAAATTTGGCCACGCCCTGTTACAGAAATAATTACAAATGTTCTTTAAGCTTCAGGTGTGAAATTCTGTTTAAAAATAAATACATACTTACATACATATATTATTATAAATGTATATATACTAAATATATATATTTCAGATGTTTTGATAAAATTTGAGCAGAATTCAAAGATAAATTTGGGAGTTATTAGCAAAATGATTGTTTTCTAACACTGGAAGCTGCTGCAACAAAGTTGCTAAGCATCCTGTTCCAATTCATTTTGTGCAACATTGACATGCTCAACATGTTTCCAGCGACATGGACTTGGCCTCATTTTCTTTATGAATTCTCCGCCATGTTTATTTACAGTTTTTCTAAAATATTAACCACAAATCAGAGTATACATTTGTTTTACAATAAAAAAAACCAAGTTTAAGATACTGAAAATAATACAACTCTATTCTCATTAGTATTTTTAGAGGTTCTGTAGTTTTGGTACCCCCAAGAACATCATAATTACAATCTTTTTCCATTGAAAATACAATAATAATATAATTTTAATTGTATTTAAAATACAAATCCTGTCGTAATATAAAACCTTATCAAACCTTTTCCTTAACTTTACAGCTGAAGTCAAAATGCCGAGCGGTAAAGTAGACAAACCCGTGATTCAGGACAACCGTGATGGTACTGTCTCTGTGAAGTACGATCCCCGCGAGGAGGGATCCCATGAGCTGGTGGTCAAATACAATGGAGAGCCTGTGCAAGGTAAGCGAAAGCTTTAAATTTTCCCTGTAGATGCGCTAATTTGCTGTACTTTCACAGGATCTCCCTTCAAATTCCACGTGGATTCGATCACCTCGGGCTTCGTGACCGCCTACGGACCCGGCCTGACCCACGGCGTCACCGGTGAGCCGGCCAACTTCACCATCTCCACCAAGGGAGCCAGCGCCGGTGGCCTGACCATGGCCGTCGAGGGACCCAGCAAGGCGACCATCAACTATCATGACAACAAAGACGGCACCGTTTCCGTGCAATACCTGCCCACAGCCCCTGGGGAGTACCAGGTGTCGGTTCGCTTCGGCGACAGGCACATCAAGGGATCGCCGTACTTCGCCAAGATCACTGGCGAGGGTCGCAAGCGTAACCAGATCTCTGTGGGCTCCTGCTCCGAGGTCACCATGCCCGGCGACATCACCGACGACGATCTGCGCGCCTTGAACGCGTCCATCCAGGCGCCCAGCGGCCTGGAGGAGCCCTGCTTCCTCAAGCGCATGCCCACCGGCAACATTGGCATCTCGTTTACGCCCCGCGAGACCGGCGAGCATCTGGTGTCGGTGAAGCGTCTGGGCAAGCACATCAACAACTCCCCCTTCAAGGTGACCGTGTGCGAGCGCGAGGTGGGCGACGCCAAGAAGGTTAAGGTCAGCGGATCCGGCCTTAAGGAGGGACAAACGCACGCCGACAATATCTTCGCCGTGGACACGCGCAACGCTGGCTTCGGCGGCCTCTCGGTCTCCATCGAGGGTCCCAGCAAGGCGGAGATCCAGTGCACGGACAAGGACGACGGCACCCTGAATATCTCGTACAAGCCCACGGAGCCGGGCTACTATATTGTGAACCTAAAGTTCGCCGATCACCACGTGGAGGGATCACCGTTCACCGTCAAGGTGGCCGGCGAGGGCAGCAACCGCAAGCGCGAGAAGATCCAGCGGGAGCGCGACGCTGTTCCGATCACGGAGATCGGCAGCCAGTGCAAGCTGACGTTCAAGATGCCCGGCATCACCTCGTTCGACCTGGCCGCCTGCGTCACCTCGCCCAGCAATGTCACCGAGGATGCCGAGATCCAGGAGGTTGAGGATGGCCTCTACTCGGTGCACTTTGTGCCCAAGGAGCTGGGCGTGCACACGGTGTCGGTGCGCTACTCCGAGATGCACATACCCGGCTCGCCCTTCCAGTTCACCGTGGGACCGCTGCGCGACTCTGGCAGTCATTTGGTCAAGGCCGGAGGCTCGGGCTTGGAGCGCGGCGTTGTCGGTGAGGCGGCCGAGTTCAATGTGTGGACACGCGAGGCGGGCGGCGGTTCCCTGGCCATTTCCGTGGAGGGTCCCAGCAAGGCGGACATTGAGTTCAAGGACCGCAAGGACGGCAGCTGCGATGTGTCCTACAAGGTCACCGAGCCCGGAGAGTATCGCGTCGGTCTCAAGTTCAACGATCGCCACATACCCGACTCGCCATTCAAGGTCTACATCTCGCCGGACGCCGGCGATGCCCACAAGCTGGAGGTGCAGCAGTTCCCGCAGGGCAACATCCTGCCGGACGCCCCCTACCAGTTCATGGTGCGCAAGAACGGCGCCAAGGGTGAGCTGGATGCAAAGATCGTGGCTCCGTCCGGCACGGATGACGATTGCTTCATCCAGGCCATCGACAGCGAGATGGTTTCGGTGCGCTTCTATCCGCGCGAGAACGGTATCCATGCCATCCACGTCAAGTTCAACGGCGTCCACATACCCGACTCTCCGTTCAGAATCAAGGTCGGCAAGGATGTGGCCGATCCGGCCGCCGTCCATGCCAGCGGCAACGGCTTGGACGAGGTGAAGACTGGCCACAAGGCCGATTTCATCATCAACACCTGCAATGCGGGCGTTGGCACTCTGGCCGTCTCCATTGACGGTCCCTCCAAGGTGGCCATGGACTGCACGGAGGTGGAGGAGGGCTACAAGGTGCGCTACACTCCTCTCCTGCCCGGCGAGCACTACATCACGGTCAAGTACAACAACATGCACATCGTGGGCTCGCCCTTCAAGATCAACGCCATTGGCGATAAGCTGGCCGATGAGGGCGCCCAGGAGACATCGACAGTGACTGTCGAAACGGTGCACAAGGTGGCCAAGGGCGGCCAGAAGACGGGCGTCCATCTGCCCACATTCAAGTCGGATGCCAACAAAGTGGAGTCCAAGGGCATGGGCCTGAAGAAGGCGTACATTGGCAAGCAGAACCAGTTCACCATCTGTGCCACCGATGCGGGTGAGTTGTTGTGGGAGCCAGACTAGACTCGGAATCCGAACTTGAAACACTAATGGAACACTAATCCCCTCTTTGCAGGCAACAACATCCTGTACGTTGGCATGTACGGACCGAAGGGACCGTGCGAGGAGCTCCACGTCAAGCACGCCGGCCACAACAACTACAATGTGCACTACGTGGTGCGCGATCGCGGCCAGTATGTGCTGTTAATCAAGTGGGGCGAGGAGCATGTGCCCGGCTCCCCATTCCAGATCGATGTGTAGGGAGGAGGGAGGAAGGGAGGAGAGCGCTATATGTATATGAAGCTAGGCCGGCCAGGCATATGTGTACGTGTAGATATATATTCTTCGCATGTGTATGTGTTCCAGGGCGCGCGCATGTTCCAGGGGTAAAGAAGGATCCGTCAGTCAGTCAGTCAGTCGTGTGTGTTTATTCTTGTTTTCATCATCGCATATTAACGCCTCTCTTTGTTTAATTTTAATTATTCTCTTGATTGATACATAAATATCACAATATTTTAGGTAAGACTTTTTGTTATTTGTACATACATACATATACCTACATGGAAGGACGAAGCTTCTGGGTTTTTCTCGACGCGCCATTTTCTTAAATTCTTGATCTTATGTTTTTTATTTGTTTTTTTTCGTGTGAATACATACTTAAACTTAACAATAATAGCCGATACATTTTGGGATAAACCGAATGGAAACGAACTTGAACAGAAAACACCTCTTCTTGGGCCACACAATTATTACTATTGCAATGCGAATAAATCTCTTAAACAATTATTTAATACTTAAGCGAACATTAATGATGATTATGACATATTATGTTTTCTATTATCACTATCGACATGTAATTTACGTGAAATAAAAATCAAAAATCAAAGAAATACAACTTTGACCTAAAGAGAGAGAGAGCCTTTGCAAGGATATGTATAAGATCGAATTGGAAGCCTGCAATCGATACAGGAACGTTGCTTGAGATTACAACCTAATTACGAGTCCTTAGTCCTTATTCTTTACGGTCTCGGCCACACTGTACACGTCCCCGTACTTGTGAATCTGTTCGAACACATCATCGTCGCTGGAACCGGAACTGGATAAATCGGCGAGTAACTGGGTATCCATCGAAGCCGCCCGCAAGGCTTTGGCTAACTTGGGCGTGGGTCGGTAGTAAACCGAATGGCTGCTGTCGAAGGTGCGACTGCCCACGTGATACTTGAGATATCTGCGGGCGAAACGCTCGCCAATCACCTCGCCGAGGTTCTGCTCGGTCAGGGTAAAGTTAGCGCCTCCTCCAGCCGACGACGACGAGTCGTGCAGCAGTATGCCCCGCTTGCCGATCTTAAGAGGCGTTGGGTTTCGAGCGGCGGCAACAGCAGTGGGCTGTTCACAGATGGTGGTCGACGTCACGACGGTGCAGTCAACATCGCCACCTGCGGCGCAGCCCTTTTCCACCGCACACTCTTCCGCCGAGTTCAGGCAAATGATCTCCGTGCTGCTAACAGCTGCTGCTGCTGTTCTCTTAGAGCCGCTCTTCTTCGGGGAAAGCACTCGTGTACTGGCCGTGTCATTGGCCAAAGCTGTGGAATTGCAGGCCACGCTGTTATTGTTGAACACAATCTGAGATTGCGACTGCGGCTGAGGCAGATTTTCCGGTGGCGTGGCTGGAGCTTCGGTCCGCTTCATTTGCTCATCCTTGTAAGTTTCTGTGGACAAGGCCAATGCCCGCTGGAAATCTAAGTCGTCCGAGTCGATTGCATTATCAGGACTTTTAGAGTCGCTTGACTTCACCTTTTTCAAGTTTTGCTTAGAAATTTTTACTTTTGAAGTCTTGACCTTCTCGGCAACGATATCCTGGGAGTCGGGCGATTGAATAGCAACCTTTTCTTTTGCCATAGCCTTTGAGCTGGTTTTCTTCGTCCACGGATTTTTTTTTGTCGGAGACTTTTTTTGTCTTCCTTTAGACTTTTTGGAAGTCCCAGCATTCTTAGAGGGGGAGGAGGAGTCAACGGTGACTTTGACGGCCTTTGAAGATTTTTTTGTACATTTTTCCGGTGAAAAACTCATCAAGCGGCTGCTTCCTTTAACTTCGTCTTCGGTTTTGTCTGTGTTAGCCGGAGGCTCAATAGGTCCTTCGTTTACAGAAGCAACCTTTTTGTCTAAATCCATTTTTCTTTTTGGTCTTCCTCGAGACGGGCGGGCAGTCACAGCTTCACTACTGGCGGAAGAGTCGACGGCGACGTGGCTCGTTATTTTTGATTTCGGATTCGACTTTTGCTCATCCAGGATGTGCTTGGAGTTGATATCTGGTGCCGTGGGGGAAGTCTCCTCAGCTGAGCAGTTATCATTCTCCTTACAGATTTCAGTAGAAGAAGCTGGGGGTTGATCTTCTGGTTCCTTGGGCCTGGTCACCTCTTCTGGAATTTTGGATAATCGATTGGTGGTCCGGAAAATAGGTTTCTTTGAGGATGACGTCTTCTTTGGAATGGACACCACTGGTGCAGATTCTTTCTTTGAATTTTTTGCCACCAAGCGAATACTTTCCACATCTTCGTCTTCGCTTTCGTCGGATGATTGGACACTGTCAGCTGGAATTCTCTTTCGATTGATAAGACCTTTGTTCTCTTTGGGTAAAACCTTCTTTTGCTTGAAAGTTAAGGGAACAGCTTTGAGAATCTTCTTTGCAGTAGCAGGAGCTGAAGCTACTGGCATTATCCTCCGTTTCCTCGGCGATCCCTCCTCCTCATTATCATCTTCATCGGATGTGTCTCCAAGCAGACTAACCTGTGCCTTAAGCATCTTGGGGGCGGCGGCGGCGGGATTCACAATTTTCGGTATCCTCTGCTTGTGACACTTGGACAGAGTCGATTTTGGGTTGCTTTTTTTAATTGCCACCAAATTATGCTTCCGCCGAAACTCTTTCGGTGTCTCCATAACCAACGGACTGCAGTTCTCCACAACCCACTCCTCGGTGGAGCTATTTGCGATGTGCACCACATTGGAGCAGAGCCGGTCGCTGGAGCAGCAGTTGCACTCGTTCTCTCGCATTCGCGGCCTCAAGTCCTGCTCGATGTCGTAGCTGTGCTGGCGGCGCAGGTGGTGCATGGTCCGCGAAGCCATCGAGCGGTGGTGGTGGTGGCAATCGCGTGCTCCCCTGTACGAGCAGCACTGGCAGGAGGCACTCCTGGACAACGAGTGATGTGTCAGGCAGGAGCGGCAGGCGCACCGGCCGTAGGATCGATCATCGTCATCGCTGGACGAGAAGTCAAAGATTGGGGAGCTGGCGTGTCGCTTCCGCCGGTGCTTACGCCGCGGATGGTGGCCGCTCGAGAGTATGCAGTGCTGCGGTGATGCGCTCACGTAGGTCACCTGTCGTTCCTTCTCCCGCCGCCGGTGCAGCAGGGTCTGCATGTGGTGGCGATGCTCCTGCTCATCGTCGTACGCGTACTTGGCCCGCAGCTCGTCCCGCCTGTGCGAGTGCGTGCGGTACATCTTAATGGTGGCCGTGTTAGAGATCTTGTTGGGAACGCGCCGCCGGCTCTGCCGGATGTAGCGAGCTGTGTCGATGGAGTGCAGAGACTCGTTGTCGCTGTGCTCCGAAATGGAGCCATGGTCTAGCACATACAGGCACTTGGTGGGAGGGGCCTCCTCCAAAAAGGCACTGTTGTTGCGGCGCATCCACTGTCCCACATGCTTCTCGATCTGCTTCTCGTCAAAGGTGTCCAGGATGCGGTCCAGCCCAGCCTCTTTCCACTTTCGCTTGTGCTCCTGGACAACGGGCATTGTCTGGTTGAGGATCTCCTGCATCTCTGCCTTGGTCTCGTTGTCTTCGCCCGCGCACAGGATCAGCGTCAGTTCCGCCACGCCCATGCTGGCACTTATGTTGCCTATGTCCACTTTCGTATCCGGGACGGGATCCTCAATGGCCTCCTCGTCCTCCTCCTCCCCATCCATTTCGGGATCGTCATGCTCGTCCTTAAAAAACTCTTCCAGGTCAGAAACACACAGCTCTTCCCCCTCGTCTCCATCCACCCAACTCTGCAAAGACACGGCACGACACAGACGGCTGAGTAAACGACGCCAACATAGAAATCTCCGGAGAGGGCTTACCTTCATCAGACTGGACCACTGCTTGGAGCGGTGGTAGACGAGTGTCTCCAGTCTCTCCTCGTTCACAAAAGGCTCCCGCGACATGTCTGAAGGATTATCCGTTTCCCCGGGGTGTATTATCCTGCCAAAAGCGTTGGGGCCCGAAAAAAAAGACATCGAAGTAAATTAAAATGCAAAATGGCTGTTTGGTTGATCGTTTAGTGTGCCCGTCGACGGAGCGCCAAAAAAATATCAAAAAATGCCAGCAAAAAATACAACGTTAAAAAGCGTTAAAAAGCAGTACGGAGTGCGACGATCAGCGTTTTTTAGCAATGCGAGAGACAAGTGGTCTTTGAAAAATGTTTACGAACCACAATTTACAACGTGTCGTACGAAGAAGAAAATACCAGAAAGTTGAATAGCGTTGCCAGATGGCGTGAGGGACAAATTTTTAGTATTTTGAGGAAGGTGCTAATAAGAAAAGTAAATATACTATAGTTTCCCAATATTGATAATGATCAAGAATAAATATGATGTATGTGGTCTGACATGACTCCATCATTGCACTTCTCTTCGGGAAGCCAAAGTTTGAAGAAAATATGCATTATCAGCGTTGCCAAATCGAATCGCCAAGGGCCTCAGTGCTCCGAAGAGCGCGCCAATTTCAAATGTTTAATTTTTGTGGGCTTTTTATTCTGAAGTCATATATGTTTTACATTAGATTAATATTGCAGATAAACAAACGAATACATATTGTATGCTTAAATAACTGTTCAATTGAAAATACATGTACATCTCGCTCCCGCTACCGCTCCTGCGTTGGCCACTAAATGTCGGAATATGTTTTTTTTTCGGCTCCTCCTGCTCCTACTAGTTTAAATTGTAGTTTTAAGTTCTCAGTTTGCTCTCGTCTCGGTCTCGTTAATAATGGTGTGTTTATATGTATATCGTATATAGTAGGTTGTTGCTTGGAATCGGAATAGAGGCTACTTCTGGTCTGCGGCGGCGGCGGCTGCCACCTACTACTTGCGATTGCGTATGGCGCGGTCCATGATAGTGTTGATGCGCGTCTCCGAGTATCCCGGCACCAGCATGTGGATCAGCTCCTTCATGAACAGGTCGCTCACACCGGGACTGGAGCGTTCGGCCAGCTCGAACACGGACTTTAGGTCGCCAATGTCGCTGCCAACGCCCAGGTTACGTCCGGGTCCACCGGCTCCGCCGCCACCGCCGCCGCCGGAATACTTGCGCTGAATATCGGTCAGCACGGGGAATAGGAAGTTGTTCAAACAGGCACTGTTCGTCTGCATGAGGCGTTGTCCCGACGACGCCTGCTTGGCGTGGTTCGCATGGTTGCTGACCACGAGCTCCTCGTGGCTGTGGCTGTTACTGTTGTGGCTATGGTTCTCACGGTCCCTGTCCCTGTGGCTCTCCCTGTGGCCACCACTGCTGCCGGCTGCGGCCACGGCGGCGTTTGTCGAATGGAATGATTCACGTTGGCTGCTGCGGCGCTGCTGCTGCTGCTCGGCCTGCGACTGGTTCGAAGCCGATGGCTGCAGGGGCAGTCCCAGGGAGGCGCGTCGATCCTCCACCTGATCCAGCGGTCCGGCTGAGCGCGACTGGCGCAACTCCGGCTTGGAACTGGAGCGCTTCTGCTGCAGCTCGCTGGCCGACGAGGAGCTGGTCACGGCGCTCGGCAGAGGAGCTGCGTTTAGCATGGTGGTGGTAGCGTGCTTGTTGCTCATGTTGCTGTTGTGGCTATTATTGTTATTGTTGTTGTTATTGTTGCTAGTGCTGTTAATGTTGTTGTGGTGGTGGCTGGCTTGGGAGGGCAAGGCGGACGAAGATGCGGATGCAACAACCTCGCTAGCTGTAATCACGGATACGGGGGATGCAGATGCCGCTATGGCGGACACAGAGGCGGAAGGGGGAGCGGCTACAGCGGCGGCGGCAGCGGATGCGGAAGGGGCCGGACCACCGCCTGCGGGCGAATGTGTGGTCTGCATCAGTTTTTGCATGGTCAGTTCGTGCTCCTGCAGCTGGAAGCTATTGACGCCCGCCCTCGGAGCGCTATTGATATGCAGCCCCTTGACCGTCATTATCCAAGGCTCGTCCTGACTGCTGCCGCCCTGCTTGGCATCGGAGTCCGAGTCGGAGTTCTCCGACTCCGTCTCGCTCTCATCGCCCTTGGACACCTTCCATTTCTTGAAGCGGTCGATCAGATCAATCAGGTAGGCGTTCTTCTTGGCCTTCTTGATGAACGGGTACTTGAGCAGCTCCTTGGCCGTGGGCCTGTTCTCCGGGTCCTTGTTCAGGCAGGCCTCCACGAAATCCTTGAAAGACTTGGTGTAGTTGCCCGTCAACTGCGGCGGATTGTTCTTCGGGATAAGGAAGAGGACACGCATCGGATGCAGCTCCGAATTGGGAGGCTCGCCCTTGGCCAGCTCAATGGCCGTGATGCCCAGGGACCAGATGTCCGCCTTGGCGTCGTACTGCGACTGCTTAATCACCTCAGGCGCCATCCAGAAGGGCGTGCCCACAAAAGTGTTCCGCTTGGAGGTGGTGTTAGTCAGCTGGCCGGCGACTCCAAAGTCCGCCAGCTTGACGTCGCCCTGCTCACTGAGCAGCACGTTGGCCGCCTTGATGTCGCGATGCAACTTGCGCTCCGAGTGCAGGTAGTCCAGACCCTTGAGCACCTCGCGCAGAATGATGCCGATGTGCATCTCCTCGAAGCTGCCAGCCTTCATCAGGTCCAACGCGGAACCGCCACCCAGGTACTCCATGATGATCCAGAGCTTGGTGCCCTTGAGGAAGCTGCCATAGTACTTGGTGACATATGGCGAGTCGCACTGCGACAGCACCATGATCTCCTGCTGGATGTCGTCGATCTCATCCTCGGCCTCCTCCAAATCAATGATCTTGATGGCCACCACCTGCTGGGTGCGGTTGTCGATGCCCTTGAACACCTCGCCAAAGGAGCCCTTGCCGATGCGCTCCTGCTTGGTGAAGATCAGTTCCGGGTCCACTTTTTCAGTCCAGGACATGCTGGCGCTGCTTCTTCACACTTCGTTGTTCGCTCTTTTCGTTCTGCCCTCCTCTTCGGTCGTGGCTCTTGGGCTCTGCTTTCGGAGGAGGAGGAGGAGGAGTTCTTCTTCTCTACTCGCTGCTGGACTGGGAATGGAGTGCAGTGGCCTGGCGTGGAGCGGTCTCGGAGTGGCGTTGCTTCTCGGTGCACTTGACTAATAATTTTTTTCGTTCTAATCCGAGAAATCTCTCTTTTTTTAGGGTTGTTGATAATATATCAAAATATCAATATATCGATATTTTTCTAAAGATGAATTCGATATTTTTATTTAATATTTTTCGATATTTTTGACAAAACTGAAAAAACTGGCAACTCTTTCAAAAATACGAAAAGCTGCCAGGCTTTCGGTTTCGCGGCTCGAAAATTAAGCTAGTTTTCCTAGCTAAAATCTATAAAATAAATCAAATTATATCAAATATATTGTATTTTTAAGTCATATTTAATTTATTATTATTTTTATTTTGATAAAAATAAATATCATCGATAGGATTATTTTTAAAATATCCGAAAACTTAACTTTTGTCTGACCGAACGCTTGGAAAACGCAACAAACGCAATATAATGTAAAAACACTGAAGGCCTTAAACATTTTTAAGCTGCAAAACTTAAAATTATCTAGTTTTTATTTGTATTTGAATTTATCATTATTTTTTATGTGTAAATAATGTACATTTTAATTTTTTTAAGGTCAAACCCAGCTTAGAACGGAGGTTTTCAGTTAAAGTCGCATTTATTTCTCTGTTTATTATAAATTAAACTAAAATCAACTCTCGTTTGTGACGAACCAAAAACACAATTTGAGAGAAAGTACAGATCCCTGTTAAAGTTGCAGCTAGTTTAGTTTTACTTTGGGTATTCTGACCGCCACATTCCAAAACGTAGACAAGAGGAAATAATATTATTTTTTCAGAACCAGCTTTTCCAATTTGTTTATGACCAGTTAAGTAAGGAGCAAATTTCATTAAACGTTTTAAAATCTAGCTTTAATCAAACAAATGAAAACAGATAGATATTTTAGCTCAACACAAGTCTCTGGAACATAAAAAACCTTCTTTTTCAAAAATGCACTTTATTTATTAAATACGCGTTACATTTTTATAAATCAAAAAGAGCCTACTACATATGTATCTTTTGTAACTTATATGTATATCCTCCTGTCGAAAAGATTAGACTTTCATAAAAATATGGTATAGTAAATAAAACATTTTACTTCTTACACAGATTACGGCTATATAAATGTGTTTTCTTTTTTTTTTTTTTACTTTGTTTTTGGTACCCAAAATGTCTGGGTACTTGCTGGCCCGCAGAGCTCTCAATTCGTCGGTGGATGGCAGCAAAGGAGTGGACTCCCCGAAGAGGCAGCCATCCAGCGAGGAATGCCGGCCCTGAATAAGTAAAGGCCAGACCTGGCTGAGATTTCTCTTGAATATAAAATAAGATCTAGCCAGGCCTGTCTATAGAAATGATTCGCCGCAGCACATCTCTCTTAACATGTAATTTTAGGTCTGAACACACAAATTACAAAAAAAGGACAGCGCACGGAAACGTAAAGAAGACATGACTTTATCAACTATATGGGGAAGGGGTCCTGTTTATCATATTTGTTTGCTTTACATTATTGAGCAGCGGGATCGGGCCTCGACTTCGGCCACCGCCTCCTGCGGTGGGATATTCTCGCCATCTGCAGACTGCTCAGCGATATCTGTGCCCTCGACGGCATCGTTCTCGGCGGGAGATGAGGCGCCCTTCTTCGGCGTCTCCAGACCGGCCTCCTGGCCAACGGTCAAGTCCTTGTTGGCCTGCTCCGCGTCCTGGGCCTCTGGCACGCTAACTGACGATGTGTTGAGCTGATTTTCCTCCTCGACCACGA
Source organism: Drosophila seguyi (assembly GCA_008042675.1). Taxonomy (NCBI): domain Eukaryota; kingdom Metazoa; phylum Arthropoda; class Insecta; order Diptera; family Drosophilidae; genus Drosophila; species Drosophila seguyi. The sequence continues at coordinate 34,809 of VNJU01005086.1, read as the reverse complement.
TGTGGGATACGTTCTGCACCTCGCCGTCATCATCGCCGGGCGGAGTCTGCTCCAGACGGAGGCGTGTCGGAGTAGCGATCGTCGCCTTAGAGAATTTCGAGCTCAGCAGGCTGAAGGGCGAGGCCAGGTTCCGAAGGCTGAACATCTCGAAGCGGGCCCGTTTAGGTGGCGACATTTCCACATCCTGAGCCAAATCATTGGTCGACTGAGATCCCGAAACTGCCGGGGGAGTGCGTTCGCGCTTGCGCCCGCGTCCGAAGAACGAGAACGAAAACGATGAGCTGTTGGGTATCTCCGAACCGACGGTGGCATTCATGCTGGCGTTCGTGCAGTTCGATGTGTCCAGATCGCTGGTGGTGCACCTGTAAGTGCCTACCTTGGAGGGGGTCAGCGAGTTGATGGGTCGTATGCTGCGCCTGCCGCTAATCTGGGAAAAAGTGCGGGCCGGAGTTCCGGCCGGCGAGCTAGAAGTCTGGGTGGCCAGTTCCACCTCGGTGCTCTGCTTGCTGCTGCTGCGGAAACCGAAGAGGCTGCGCCCCGGCGTGGATGTGGCCGCCGGCAGGGCATTCAAATTACCGATGGCACTGCGTATGGGTGAAGCATCCACAGTGAGGGGCTCCATCTCCACATCCTCCTGTGGTGCCGGTGGCGTAACTTCTACGTTAGCTTGTTTCTTTTGTGCCGGCGACGATGAGGAGGTCACCTTGCTAACCGGCGACGATGAGGGGTTCACCTTGGTAACCGGCGACGATGAGGGGTTCGGCTTGCTAACCGGCGACTTTTGTTGGCTAGCCGCCTTTCGTGTGGACTTCCGATCCTTTGAGGGAGTGGAGGGCGCTGGATCGACGCCATCATCATCCAAGACAATTACATTCGAAACTGGTTGAGCAGTTGCGGTGACAGCTTCGGTAGTAGCTTCCTTCTTCGATTCCGATTGAATTTCCTTCTGTTCAACGACTTCCTTATCCTTATTTCCGACTACCACCTCCTGCTGCTTCTCAGCTACCACAGTCTCCTCCTTTTTCTCGGGAACTTTGTCCCTTGACTTTTGCTCCTTCTGATCTTTGCTGGCGGCTGAGCTGCCATTCTGCGGTGGTTTCTCCTTGCCATTAGTGGGTTTTGTGGCACCATTCTGGCTCTTTTTGTCCTCTTCCTTGGCGCTGGTCGAAGAGGAGGAGCTGGTGGAGGTGGTGCGCTGCTGTGTTGTCTTCTTTAATGGAATAAAAGATTCTGTTATCTTTTTGTTATTGCCATTCTGGGGACTGTTCGAGCGACCGTTGCTGCCAGTTGAGGATTGCTGCAGGCGGGACACCTGGCTGCCACCGCTCAGTGAGAGGGGAAGACGACGTCCTGAGCTCGAACCAGCTCCAGAACCACCTCCAACATTGTTTGGCTGTGCCATTTTGCTTAACATTTGTGATACGGTTATCCCGGGCCGTAAATCAAGATCTCTGCAAGGGACACAAACAAAGGAAAAACTGTATTAGTCGAGATCAAATTCTGCTTGCACTGAAAACGAAAATTAATGTAAACACGCCATGCGAGAGTGAGAACATTGCGGTTTGTTTACACCAGGAATGCAGTCGAGACCGGCTTTAAAGTGAAACGCCAACCCCAACCCCAAACACAAGCCCACCTATCACAGTCGCACTGCTTAATATGGTTGAGTTTTTTTTTTAATCACAATAGGTCTCTGGGTTTCTTCACTACGTTGAGAGTGTTGTTAATCTGGTAGAGACGCTTGGCGTTTTATCACGTCTTGACGGTTTCACAGTTGAGGCTTAACTTGACAGAATTTTCAGTTTGCGCGGTTCTTAAGTACTTTGCTGAAGGATCAGGATCAGTGCAGGTACTCGCGCAGCAGTAATCAGCGAAGGGAATATGAATATCTACCTGCTGGAGCAGCTGCCATTTATGGCGGACATATGCGCACAGATTGGGATGCGTTAATTACCTGGAATGACCAATTTACCCGGCGACATATGCTAATTTATACTTTAAAAATGTCTACATTTAGGCGTACATTTTTTGTGTTATTCTTAGGGTAGTATTTTCCGTTTTTTCCCCTCCTACATTTTGTTTCTGCCTGACTGATTCCTCTCCCCTACCAATATTTTTTTTTAACTGGCTTCCGTTCTATTAAATGCATTCAAAACAAAATGAAACACAACAAACATAGCAAACACAAGCCAACACGCAAGCACTACAGAATAGCATTTTTTTTTACTATTTTGTTTGCAAGTTAAATAACTAGCAAGCAACGACAGAAGCGAACGAAAAGGTGCTACTAAACGAAGGCTAAGGAAAATGCAAGAAATCATGAAGAAATTTCTTGCCATAGGCCGACCTACAACAAGACAGACAGCTCGATGCCAGATAAATGCGAAAATAAAAAAGGAGGAACAACGAGGCTTTCAATACTCTCATTATTGTTAAATGTACTAGGGAATACTACAACGCTTAAAAGATAAACAAAGCAAGATTTCTTACTATTTTAACGGTTACAAATTTGTGGACTTATCCTTTAAAGAACCGGTTTGTAAAAGTGGATGAGGTTTTCTTTGGCGATAGACTATTTTTGATATAGGGGAAGGTGAGAAAGGGACCCTAAATATTGGTATTTCTGCACTGAAAGTGTTTTAAAAAAGTGTATTTTTTTAAAATGGCTGCAGGAGTATAGATATACCCAAAACGTGGTGGTGTAATGGTACAATTTAAAGGGGTTTCGTCATTTTTAGCATTCAATATTTAAATGACTTGTTTTTTATTTTTATTTATTTTTTGTTACTTCAGGAAATTTTTTTTTTACAATTTTCCAATACCAGTGGATATTTTAAGTCAAATTTAAGGATATACCGCAAGTAAGGGTATCAAAACTAGTTGCACCCAGGTGCATTTATTTACGTGGTGGGATGGGAGGGAGCCAAAGGGAAGGGGACGCCGTTTAGAAAGAAATTTGCCCCAAGCAGCGCCTACCGAGGTCTTCAGTTTTCTTTTTAGAAAGTGGAAATGCGAATGCGAAAAATCGCGGACAACGAACGATGCTGCAAACCAAACGGAAAAAGCAAAAACAAAAAAAAAGAGCAGCAAGCTGGGAAAAATAAAACAAAAATAATAAATGCAATTGCACAAATACACACGAGAGCGACAGATATGTGCATGTATTTATAGGCAGCAAAATGCAGTTATGCGGCAAGCCCTCTTTGATTGTAATTCTCTTTTTCGCCGTTTGTTTTGACATTCTTCGCTTCCCGGAGTTGATTAAACCCCAAGCATAAATGCCCGTTTATATGCTCGAGTGCTTAATGGCGAGTCTCGGTTTGCCTCTACTCTAGTTAATCAATTTCAACGAGTCGCGATCGCATCAGCAGAAAAAAAACCATAACATAAACACAAGACAGCGGCCCTTCCTTTTTCGAAAAAAAAAAACGGCAAAAAACTCAACTCACACATGGGCACAAACCCCGTCTGGCTGCATGTGTGAGTGTGAGTATGAAAAGGCGGCTTACAGTCCGCGCCAAAACATTGCACACAGCCCAATCACAGCCAAGTCACATTACATATTAATTTATGTTTCACAATATAATAAGTATATGTCTGATTTTGGAAAACTTAAAACCTTTCCGTAAAAATTTAAAATCTAGAATTCTTTGCCATTGTCCGTTATTTACCGACCCTGACCTTTATGCTTTGCCACCACTGTACCAGGCAATTGTCGGAGGCTCAGATACCGCGTTCGTTTTTTAAAATGGCGGCACGGCTGCTGCACTCGCAGCAATTAGCGCTAATGCAGTTGGAGAAAACAATAAAACTCGTGGAAATTGGGGGAGCTGCAGAAGCCCTGCAAGGGGGGCATTTTAGAACGCACCTAGCAGCTACTTTTATAGCTGCTTTGAGGCTGTATACTTTTCGCCATTTCAAAGGCGCCCGGTTTTCATTTCGTACGCGCAAAAAAATTATCTACACCAGCTTCCGCATCCTACCGCAACAAAGGACCCTTGCGCATCCTCGCCGGTTCACAAAACTGCTTGTTCCCGCAATATTGTTACTATGAAAGAAATAACACCAACCTTTTAATTTGTTCAATAAAGACGACAACAATTGACAATAGTTTCACGACACACGACAAATTGATTGCAGAAAATTTTCGAACCGACGCCGATACAAACAACTAAATGCCCTAGAGATGAAAGAAGATCGATGTCACTATCGATAATATCGGTATTTTGTACGAAACATCGACGTAACCCTATTTGACGTCTAGTCAATCGAATCGTTTCAATCGATACCTTGTGTAATTATCACATCCCCAGCAGGCAACCCTATGTATAAATAAACTTAAAATCATTAAAATCAATGAAATAAGTGAAACACAAACGTGAGTACCCTTCAAATAATCGATTTATAACCGTTTTGGCCAATACGCGGCCCAAACTCGTGGTTCCAACGCTTACTTAACTGAATTTTCCCCAAAACATGACGCATCTGCGGCGGCTCGGCTCCATGGCTACGCCTTTCCATTTATGCCGGAACCCACATACACACGCACCTTGGCTCCAACACACTGTCGGTACCACACGCAGAGAAGAGTGCAAACGGAAGAGCGACGGAAAAACAGAGTACAGAAAACAAGCGAGGAGCAGAGCAGTAGCAGAGAAGTGGACAACTCAGACATGGCAAACCTTCTGGAGAACCAACTGTTCACTGCGGCCAAGACCATTGAGCAGCAGCTGGACCAGCAGTTGGACCGATTAGACAACCTCGACAGCGACGACTTAAAGGCATTGAGAGAGCAGCGCCTACGCGAGATGAAGGAGCTCAACAACAAGAAGCAGGAGTGGCTGAGAAACGTAGGGGGTCACTTGCCAATAAGATAACTATGCTAAACTAATATGCTAAATCTTTCCATTAGGGTCACGGCACCTACTCGGAACTGGCCGACGAAAAGGAGTTCTTCGAGATGTCGAAAAAATCACCCAACATTGTATGTCACTTCTATCGCGATAGCACCGAACGCTGCAAGATCGTGGACATGCACCTGAAGATCCTCGCCGCCAAGCACGTGGAGGCCAAGTTCTGTAAGGTGAATGCTGAGAAGACACCATTCCTCACCCAGAGGCTGCGCATCAAGGTGATACCCACCATTGCCCTGGTGAAGGATAGCAAGACCAAGGACTTCATCGTTGGCTTCACCGACCTCGGGAACTGCGATGACTTTGCCACAGAGATGCTGGAGTGGCGCATCGCCCACTCGGGGGCTATTGATTACAAGGGGGATCTGATGCAGCCGCCAGATGTGAAGCGAAAGCCGTTCATGAATCGCCCACAGAAGACAATACGCGGCGGCTACGACTCGGATGACTCCGATATCGATCTGGATGACTAACTACGGGCACACACTTTCGTCGATACCCCCCAGCTCCCCACACTCCTCCCACACAAAGAAACACTCAAAAGCGATGGGGCAAACAAAACAGATACAACAAACACACAAATCAAAACCTAGCACATGGATCTAAACCAATTAGGCGTACTTTAGTGTTATTTATTTAATTATACGATTCTGATCGGCATGCTACGGCGGTTCCCGCATCCTCACATAGAATAAGTGGCTTATTCGGTTGCCTTTTCCCTCCCCCCCGATTATGTGCTTTAATATCTGTCTATCAGTTCAATCAGCTGCCTCGACGGCTGAGCCACCCTAGCGAGCTTAAGCTAAAATTACTCAAAATTCGATCTTTATGGTATTCTGCAATTCCAAATCTTTGTGCACCTATAAAAAATATACATGTTTAGTTGATGGCTTCACTGCGTTGAAGGTGGAACAAGTAAAAAAAAAGGAGAAAACTAACACAGCATAAAAGACAAACAAAAGCATCTGGCATATATATTTTTAACAGTATAACAAGGGTGTACTGCATTTTCCTACTGTAGAGAGAGATTACTAACACACATATGTACAAGTTTTTTATATTTATTTTTGTAATTCTACAAAAGCATCAAAAATGAAATCAACTATTAAATTGCATGTTTAAAACAAGGCAACATGGTCTTAATTACAATTGACTTTGAATTTGGTTTCCCGCAGCATTCTTTAAATTTAAAGATTGCAGTTCATAATTGAACTTTTGATAATAATAATAATTATTAAACAAAAATGCTGCGCAAGTTTTGTTTAATTAATTGGAATTTAATTGATGGATAACGAAATTTAATATAACTTCACCAAAAATATGGATACCCTGGGTGACGTTATTATTATTTTTATAAACCAGCAACTGTTAAGTTAACTTAGTGCAGCTGCTTTTGGACAGTAAATATTTTTCAGAACATAATTTTAATTAATTTAATATACACAATTTTTTTAATATTTTTTTTAATTACAGAAATGTTTTTGAGTCTGTTGTCCTAAAAACGCTTTTGAAATTAAAGAAACTAACGTTAACCTATTTAAGAGTGCATTAAAGGATGACATTCCAAATTCTCTTGGAGATTTGCGATCGGAAAACTTTTTTGTTAATTGATTTAAGGGTTAATCCGATGGCATTCATTGCAGCACGATCTTCGCGACTTGAAAATTCCGCCCTTAACCCAGCTGCTTTTCTAAGGGTTGGCAGCCCTGCTGACGCCGAAAAACAGAGGGGAGAGAAAGGGACGAAGCAATATTTACCTGACGCCGTAATCCCGGGTAATTCAGTTGCAGCTTGCTCGCCATAAAATCCGGCCATTCCACAGGCAAACAACGCCAAAATCGGGACCGAAACTTTACCCTACCCTACCTGACAGGCACCCATACGACATTCTTGGTATATAAACCCCTCTTTCGGATTGCCAAAGCCAGCATTTGCTTTGTGACATTCAAACAGTGAAAATGGTTCTGGCCGCCGAGGTGCGTACTCTTGTGAAGGCTCTGAAGAACTCGAATAGCTGCCAGGAGATTGCCCAGATCCTGGAGTGCGATCTGGAGAGCGTGGTCAGCTGCATCCGGGAGTGTGAGCTCCTGGAGGGCAAGACAGCCACGCTAAGGCTGCCGCAAAAACCAAAGACGCCGCAGCCTCCTCCGGAGGATGAGAAAAAACGTGAGGTGGGCAGACCCAAGATCCTGGAGAACAGGCAGCTTGTGGAAAAGATGCTCATCGATCATCCAAACTACACCTCAATCGATGTGCAGCGGGAGCTGATGACCCGCCATGGCATCGAGGTGAGCCGCCGCACACTGCAGCGCCGAATCAGCGAGATTCGCAGCAAGCAGTTCCAGGAGAGTCGGCTGCCCGCCAAGGATCAAGAATCAGCTCCTAGCCTAAGCGTGGACACAAGACGGAAAAGGGTAGCCTGGGCCATCGCCCATCAGGACTGGACAGTGCGCGATTGGCGCAACATCTTCAACATGGACGACCTAAAGTTCACGGAAGGATCACCGCCTAAGGAGATCTTTCTGGACACATTGATGGGACCCGGAGGCACCGATAGCAGTGACCTTAATCTCATGGAGCAGCTCATGGCCATCATCCAGCCGAGGATCCAGAATAAGGCCCCCAAGAACGTCCAGGAGTTCCATGCCGTCCTATACGACGTGTGGCACAGCGATCAGGAAATGGTGGACAAGATCGAGCTGCTCTACGAGTCGATGACATGGCGTGTGACAGCGGTCATCCACAGCGGTGGGGGCCTGACGGAGATCTGATAGATATAAGGTGTCTGCCGAGATTGTTTTCTTCAAAATGTTTAGATATAATCCATCATTTTCTATGTTTAGCGCATATAAATTGTACATTCCATGACAACGGCAATAAGTTAACATAATTATGCTGCTTTCAATTGTCCTAAAATTACTAAATTCTTTGGTTACAAACCTTTGGTACTTTGTCAACTTTAGCAAATATTAAATAAAGCTTAAAAAAAAAACACCAATAGTTGTCAATTTATACACGCTTCCTAAAATCATAATAATATAAAATTATATTAGTTTTTGAAACATCGCAGCAAACAATTTCTGTTAATTTTCGCAGCCCTGAGCTGGCCTGCCGCCCTGACAAACCGGAGGAGACCAGGGCTGGAAAGCACAAACGAGACAGCTGACCGCGGCAATTGTAATCCTCCCCAAAAACAACTACACACTTTCAGCTTTTACACTTCCAGCTGGACGCGAAACCAGTGGTGCAAAATAAGCTGTTTTCTACTCTAATGAAATAAAAAAGCTAAAAATATTACAAAATAGCGGTAAAAAAGCGGTTTTAATATTTCCTTCTACCTCACCTGGGATTGAACCTGCTTTTCATTGTAGGGACAGAAGATTGCAACCCCTAAGGACATTTTTTATTTTTCTCGACTTAATATTTGATTTTGCCGTCGGAGATCTGTCTTGACGGTTGGCTTACAGGTTGGAGCATTCGCCTGTAAAACAGGTGGCCGTGTGTTCGAGTCCCGCTCTCAATATTTTTTAATTTACAGAATTATAAAATATTTTCTCTTATTTTGTAATTCAATCAAAGAAATAATTTAGTAGGTTTCTTTTTTTAAAGAACTAGGTAAACTTTCGAAAATATAATTTTAATTTCCTATTAATAGGATAATACTTTTATTCGCAAAGATGTCAAATAAAAAAAACAAAAACGGAAAAAATTAAAATGTATATTTACAAAAATCCTAAATTCACGTTTCCCGCAATTCTTAATTTTTTCCCACATCCGGTTTTCCAAAAGATCCAAATTTGACGGGAAATAGCCAAAGTGGCAGCCTTGTGCTCGAAGCTAAGCGAACGAGCTAAACTTTTTATTTGTTGTTCGACGTTCTTTGTGGCATCACGTATACGTAATAGCGTATACGCATACACGCGTTTAGCGTCAATTCCAAAAAACGACGCCGGAACGTGAAAGCGACCTAAAGTGGGAGAGGGAGAGCAATAGTCGAAAAGCGCGACCAAAAGCGAAAAACGAAAAAGTGTGTGACAAAACGTGCGCTAGTATTTGTGTGTGTGTGTGTGAGATTCGTACTAGTGCTAGAAGCAGCACTTTTCTTTAGCGCTGCCATTAATTGGTATCAAAAAACATAAAAAATAAAAAGAAAGGAGAATAAACGGTGTTACGTGGCCGACGTTCGTTTCGATCCATTTCTCACGCTGACCAGCTAAGCCAAAAAAAGGCTTCTAATCATACACTCACACACCCACACACACGCGCTACCACGGCTTCGATTTAATTCCTATTTTTCCAATTTGTTTTTCTTTTACGGCAATAACACAAAAAGTCAACGAAGACCCGAGATAAAGAACACACAAACCTGCAGTGCGAAACAAAAAATTAAAGGCAAAGGAGGGAAAAACTCTTGAGCGGGTAAAACAAAATCAATAATTGGCCTGCGTCCGGCCGCGTGTGTGTGAGTGTGTGGGGAGTATGAAATTATGTGAATTTGTGAGAACGACAACTGGAGCAATGTATCATTGATAGAAAGAGCAAAAAAGGAAAGGCGAATAAAGGCGAAGCATCAGGAGCAACACTGAAGCAGTAAAAAGACCACATTTTGTGCAATAACCAAGAGACTTTCCAGCCATGCAATCGACAATGTCCAGTACGCCCGTTAACAGTATCCCGGCAACGATTAATTTGCCTGCTAACCCCGCTAATGCCTTGCCAGTAGCGGGGGCAAGCAGTACCCCCATTCGGATAAACAGTGCCAAACAGCAGCAGGCGGCCGGTGGTGACTCACTGGCCCCCAGTAGCTCCACTTCTGTCACGCATTCGCAATCGCACTCAATGCCTGGGACGCCCCAACAGCAACAACAGTCGAGCAGCGTTCCCACGGGCAGTCACCTTCAGCTGCAGGCGCCCATCCCCACAGCGGGCGGTGGCGGAGGAGGAGCTGTGACCCCCTCTGCCGTGTTCATGGGCGCATCGAATCAATCGCTGGGCGTCAGTGTTGGCGCCGCCAGCAGTGTCAGCGGGATCAGCATTACGCCGCCCAACAGTGCCGGACTGCGTCAGTCGGCAGGTGAGTCGTTCGTCCATTCAGACTAAAACCCCCCATTTCACCCCCGCCCCTTCTGTTTAGATGTCGTTTGCGTTCCATTTCGTGTTTCTCCCTCTCTCTATCAGCCAGTGTCACTTCCACACACACACACACACATTTAACCACTCTGTCCCTCTCCCCCCTCACTGTTGATGATTCGATCACTCGCACTCGGATCCAATGCAAACGATTATCACAAGCACACAATGTTGCCAACACAATAGCGGTCAAGATGATAGCACACAGACCAGCTGACAGCTGTAAAAAAAAACATTTTTTAACGAAGTTCGTTTCAGATGTTGTTAAAAATTAATTTTTGAGTGTAGTTTTATTTTTCAAGATGGAAACATAACATTTAAACTTTCTTAATTTGTTTATTTGTTCTTTAGATTCATTAACTTAAAATTAAAAAAAAAATATACATTCAATACAACTAATTACGAATTGCTTTATTCCCAAATTTGTAATGTATCGTATCGAACGTATCGTATTTTATTTCTTTATATCAATCAATAATTATTTTTATCTGCGGCTGATAAATTTCAAACAAAAATACACAACGTTACCGAGATATTTATGATTTTTAGGTCTATTGTGTTAAAAATTTACATTTTATTATTTTTTTTATAAATAATATATTTTTTACTACTTTAGTTTACCTACTTATTGATTTTTATTTTGAATATATACCTTAAAACTATTCATTTGTTAAAGCCATACAAAATTTTTTAACAAATTAATTTCTTGTTGAGGCTAACCCCTCTCCTCAAATCGCCTATAAGATTTGCCCGAGTTTACTAATTAATTAAATTTCCTTGAAAGTGGTTTTCAAATCAGATGCTCTCCGAGCTTTTGCTTTGACCGCATTTGTACATTCTGATTTGCTTACGTATAATTATCAGTTTTGATTTTCATTTCCGTATAGTGCTCCCGGGGCTTGTGTGTTTTGATTGAGCGTCAGCGGTGGCTCTGCTTCTCACATTTCAGAATTCCAGCTCACTCATCTGCCGCTCGGCGGCTAGTTCCGCCCCAGCCCACCTCTCGTTCCTCTAATCCACTCCGCCCCGCCCCGCCCAGCTCCCTTCCCGGGGGCCACGTTATCGCTTAACACTCGGCTTTTGTTTGGCATTTAGCGTGCTTCCGCTCTGCGGGCTCATTCATCCATGCGAGATGTGTTGGTGTTAATTGATTTACATATATACCAGTCCTCGTCTCTGTCAGTCTATCTGCCTGTCTGTCTGGCTGTCGGACTGGTCCGGTTGCTAGGCTACCAGCAAGTCGTCAAAATTTTGGGGGTTTCGTGGGGTTAACTGTCGCTTGCCATTTGCACCTGTGCGTATATAGGCAGAGTTTGTCGATTTGCTTGTGTTTACAGCTGGTTCCTAGGCAACGGATTCCCACAGGCAGGCTTGCTGGCCCATTCTCATCTGTCGGTCCGTGTCGTTTAACGGAGTAATTAAGTTATTTATGCAGATTATTTCAGTAATTGAATTAACCCGCTTGTTTCTTTGATTATGTATCAGTTTTGCGTTATCTAATCCTTCTAGAGTGATGACATCATTTTTTGTTGGCCTATATTTATCTGAATATTGAGCTTCAATCAAAACATTTTTGTTTTACGTTCCATTGTGAATTTTGTATACACAATGTTGTATATAGCATAATAAATCTGGAGAATGCCGTATGCGACATTTGTTGGTCGTCTATATAAAGGCTTTTTATACTCACTTTAATTGAATTAACTTACATCAGAGATGAGATCATATTTCGTTTGCTAACATTGAGTATTTAACGAATCTAACTGCTGTACACTGCAGTTCTATATTACATACTTGGCTTTATACTTTGATTTTCTATTATATTTTTAATTTAAGATTTCGTTTTTTCAATAATTTTTCCTACTTGTTGCAAAGTTTTCCCTATTTTGCATCATTTATACTTGTCGAGATGAAATTTGTATTACAGTCAGATAATTTTTGCCATTTAGCTGTCAGATAATTCAACTTCAATTACGATATTAATTTTATGGATTTGCATATGCGAAAATGTCATTTACAGACGAATGATTTCCCTGGCGATTTAACCAGGCGGAATACAAGTGAAAATCCATTGAACTGTCTTTAAAAATTGAAAACAATTAGACAGTTAACATCCATTTTGTTGTCTTGTTTTCCATATTTCTCCATATTTTATGAGCTTTATCGATTTGCAGATGACTTTTGCTTTTTGTTGACCTGGGATTATGCATAGGGGAGGGATGGATGGATGGGTTGGCGGTGTGCGGTTTTGGGCGGTTTTCAGGTGGGTTCCCTGGGAACCCCGTAGTGGTTTTACGGGATTTTGCACACGCACCATTTGTTCCAATGTCATTCGCGGTTTTGTAGCTGTTCTTTATTGTTTGCTTTATGGCGTGCAACTGTCATTAAATTTATACTCGCATGGTGTATTACTTTATAGCTCAGATATATATATCCATAACAGCTGGCATAAACCCTATCTACATATGAAGGTGTAAATTAGGGTGAACCTTTAAAATATCTTTATGATTTTTTATCAGTAGGGGAAAGTATTAAAGAATAGGTTTATTGTCATGATATATTTTTTTTCAATTAAAACTTTGAAGTTTTACAATCTAAATTCTATTTATTTTATATATATTATTTCACAAACAAATTATTATATTGTCCTTAACAAATTTATCTCCTTAACAAATTTTTTTATAGGATAATTCCTAACATGTTTCCTTATATAAGTTCAAGATCCATCCTACTGGCACCTATATCTTATATATACGCAATTAGCTGCACACACGTCCTCTTTTTTCGACCGTATGCGACTTTATAATTGCCATTGTAGCCCCTACGCCTTTTGCTGTTTATTTTTACGGCCCCGGGGCGGGGTGGGTGGCACAGTGGGTGTGAGCAAATAGCACCCGCATGGAGAACTGTGCGGAAAACTGCATGGCATAAATATTCGAAAATGGTGCAACCAATACAAATGTGTAAACATACACATACACATACAAAGTGGGCGTTTTTCATCGCCTCTCTGCGGTATACCTATGTACATAGGTGAAAGGGAAATTTCGTATAAAATAAATACGACAAAAAATCGATGCTTGACTGCATTTTGTGTGATGCCTTCATTTCTGGGCTAACTTAGGCCTTGACTATATGATTTTTAAATAGGATATAAAAGAAGGTTTCAATTGAAATCGTTTTGGTTTTAAAAAGTTGATATTTACATTTTTTTAAATTCAGAGAAGCGTTTTAGAATCTGTAAGCTAAAAAAACTATTTTGTATTTTCTTCAGGCATTCCTATTAATTCCTTGTAATAAGTTAATAAATAAAAATGCAATAGTTTAATGATGCAGATATTGAGGTTCCGGCAGGTAGAATAAACAAAAGAAGTGAATTTTGCTTTTAGAAATCCCTGCACTGCTCTTTCATTCATTTCGCTGCACGTCAGCCCTTAAGAGAGTCCTCATGAAACAGGTGATGGCAACACTGGCTGGGAAAGGGGGTCAGTTGTCGGACCCATTCTCGGTTCCCAACCCCCCAGCATGCTGAATTCTATTTTTGTTTTCGCTGGAAATTCTATCCCTCTCCAAAAAGGTCAAAAGTGAGATGGAGAGTGAAAAGAAGAAGTGCAGTCAGCTTTTTTTGTAGTCTTTTTTTTGCACAGCCCAAAAAGAGGAGGCGTCTTCATACCCTCCACATAACTGTACTCATTTTTAAACGATATATAAACGCGTATATCATTTATGTCGCCAGGTAAAAATTCGGCATATCCTTGTAGATAGACATATCCTTGTAAGGGCTACACTAGAGTTTATATTTGCTAGCAGATTCCTATTTCCTTGGTTCAATATTATGTTTATCTGTGGCTCTATAAGCTTTATAGAGCGAAAAACATATTTTTCGTTGCTTTTAGAAAATATATAAGAATTTAGACCAGTTTTACAATTAAATCATGGGTCATAGCTGTAACTAGCATAGTTTTTTTAATATTTTTATAATTTTCCAAGTAAATTTCGAATACTCTTACTTTTCTCTCTGTGTAAGGAAGAGAATCAGCCGGCTAATGCGATTTACATCTGCATTTGCATACTGAACGAATCCCATGATTGTGTGTGCTCTCGTTCCACCTTGCAGGTGTGTGTGTGTGATTCGATGAATATTTTATAGCATGCTTTTGGGCAAATTACCAACCGATAAATAAAACATTAGGGGGGAAAAGGGGTTAAACTAGCTAGTAATAAAAGGGGGTGAAATTTGAGTGGTATTTTGTGTAACTCCACTGGTTGTTGATAACTTGCCCACCTATTGAGTTGAGTTGAGTAAAGTCTCTAGTTGAAGTCGTTATGTGGGGGTCCATAAAATATAGTGACCGACAGGCCAACCCTCGGACACCATAAGGTCACTCTTCAAAGACCCACACATACACACATGCTGCGAGCCAACTAAATTGTAATTGGATTACGTAAAAAAGAAGCAACGAAATATAGTTTTTGAGGCGGGGTCATATGTGGTTTGTGCTGGGGGTCGTTTAGAGCGGCGCCATGTCAGCGACCCAAATGTGACGTCAGTCTTGGCCAAGCCCAGCGGGCAGGCAACTCGAATTGCACTCGCGCTGCGCTGTGTTGCAATGTCTTGCATCAGCTGGCATCCTTTTGGCCGCGAATTTACTGAACTGCCACACGCAAAGGGTAGTTCTCGGGCTCTCTTTTGCTGGAGCCTGGCCACCATATTCGCTGGAATACCAGGGCACTGAAAAAAAAACAGATAGCACTTTAAAAATGTTAATAATACTTTTTTGTTAAATGTTTTATTTTAAAATATTTTTAGTAATGCAATGTTTATATGCTATGCTGTCATATAACATATTAAATGGTTATATTAAGCGGAAGTTATATAACATATTGATGTTAAAACTCAACCAAGGGTCTACAGTTAATATTTTGCGGTCAGATAAAGTCCTTGTTAAGAAATAACGGCTTAATGTCCTGTAAATTTTAGAATTGACATTGATAGGGACCCACGCTATTGGAAAAATTTTTACAAACAGAAACCGAACACAATATAACACCATTACCATGTCTTCAGTCACAATAATAAACCAGTCTTAAAAAAATTGACATAAACCCAATCTCCCTGTTAAATTTTTTCGAATTGGAAGGAGAACAGCTGACTTCACAGAACTGACAAAGAAATTAACATCTATCGCCTTCTTATAACTTTCAAGGAGGTTGATATTTGATTTTCTTTACAAAAACTATCTGGTAATTTTAATTTTCTGTCAGCTGACTAACAGACACTTTAACAGGAAGGGTAGAAACCGCTCATAAGGCAATACAATGAAATTAATAACTACAGGTTTCTCTAAGTTTTTTAAGTAGTAAAATCAACAAGATAAATGTGACTTTAAATTAAAACTAATTCGCAAACTGTTAGCTTATAATTTATAAATATCAAGCATCCTTATCTTTTAAGGCTCTCCTACACAACATTTCAAAAATATTTGTCCTTATTTCTTGCCATGCATGGCAAATGTTGTGGGCAGCGGTTACTGAAGCTGAACTTTGAACTATCCGAACAATGGGGGCGTGCTCTAATTGCGTAAATTGATTGCCTGCTAGGCGCTGGCGCTTTATTTAAAATCAATCAGGGCAATCCGGGCATCCTATCGCCATCGGCATCTGCATTGCCATCGCCATCGCCATCGGGCATCGCAATCTTAATTACCGCCAGCCGGGCAGGCGCCTCCATGGCGCTCCTCAGTAAAGCTGCGTGCTGAGCTCCCATGTCCGATAGCAGACAATTGATGAGCGGCCATAATTAAGGCCGTAATGGTAATGGATGTGCGCCCGTCGAAGGCGTTGTCTCGAGCCGTCCTCACGCCCACGATTGGATCAAGTGTATTAGGGCTTAGCCTTGTCAAGGATTTACACAGTTTAAGTTAAAACTTAAAAGCGAAAATTAGAGAATTTTTATTAGATATTTTTTAAAATATTAAAAATGGAGGAATACAATTTGATTAACTTTTTAAAATTTGGAGTGAAGGTTAGCCTTAACAAGTTAAACAAGAAGGCGTACTTTTTATGGAATTTTATTTATTTCTTATGATTTCATGATTTTTATAAAATGTGGATAATCTTTTTTTAACCCAACTCGAAATTATTTTTTAACTCTATTAACACATTTTAAAACTTGTATTATTAGATGTTTAAGCCATAAGTATTGTTGTGATCTAATTATTTCAGCTTACCTTAGTTGCTTTCCATTTAAAAAATTTTATTTTTATTGTGACAATTTTCCATGTATATATAATTGATTTTCCCCGGTGTATATATATAACTGTCTCCGACTTAGTGGTAGATACATGTCTTTATGTTAACTTGTGTGTGCGTGTGACTATCCTTAAGATTCCGTGTCTTTGGTAAGAACCTTATTTGTACAATTTGTCAGTGTCTAAGTGTCGTGTGTTCGTAATGTTCGTAAAGCTGTCTGTACCAGTGACCTAAGATCTATAAGCCTATAATCCTATATAATACATATATATATATATATATCTATTGCTCGCTTTCTCTTTCTCCCCCCGTATATATGTGTGTGCTGCTAACTGCTCCTCAGTATTCGATTTCAAATTCAAACGGCGACCTTCGCTGAAAGTTCTAATGACCAAACTTCCGTCCACGGACAGTTTGAGCAACAGTCCAGCGCCATCATCGCCAGGTGAAGTTCCAAACAAAAAAAAACAAAAATTTATGAAAATTAAATCAAATGAAAATTCTAGCACAGTTAGAACAAGTGTAGATCATCGCATTCGATCACTTTATCATTTAAATCAATTATTTATGATCATCTAATGATAAAAAGCGGCTTTATTTGAACACTCATTTATCATTAATGAAGGATTTTATTGATTTTAATTACTGATCATAGATCTTTCTGTTCTGTTGTTAGTTTTGATATTTTTTAGAATAATTTCATCTTTCATTGGTATATCCCATCATAGGCATGTTTACTATACATTATTTCATCGCCTTATAGAATAATATATACCCACATCCGATCAATTATCGGTTATACAACTTCCGTGGCATCCATCATCTCATATAAAGCACATTATTTTGACTTGAGCGATCGGCACGATCCTAAATATAAACATCATTTACCGATCATAAGGTTAGAATTTAATTTTTTTTTTTGCTTTCATTTACATGATCAGCACGTTCGTAATGTTCATGATTAGCAAACAAAAAAATTATAACGTGGCTAAAAACGGGGCTATTTGTATGCATTTCCCATGGAAGCACCCGCTCCTCCCTAGATTTTGGCCCGGACCAGCCATGCGTTCCAAATTTTGGTGTGACGCATTTGGCCTTTTATTATTTATTTTTTTGTTTAGAGAGCTTTTGTTGGTGCGCTTTTTTGTGGGCGCGCTATTGCTATTGTTTTTGGCGCATTATTATCAAAACGATTTTTGCGATTGTTCGGTGCGAGAGAGTATTATTAATAATAATACTTAAAGTGCCCTGCCACTCAACTTGTGGCCGAGGACCCTGGATAAATGCCTGCCATGCTAATCATATCTTATCAGCGGCTAGTTATGACATTCATTAGAGTTTTACAGCCAGAAAGTTTTTGCACCTCGATAAGAGCTAATTTGGCCGCAAATACTAATCGGGTTCGTTGATAATATAAACGAGTCAAGGATTTCCCAAGAGGGCTTATTGAGCAGACCACGATTGAGTCATTCAGGTTTTGTTGGATTTATGGAAGTCATGTTTGCCATTAAAATGACAAATCAGCTGGCAAAACATTGTCTTCTATCTGCTGATAGCGCTTGTTCTGATTTCACCGATGAGTAATGCTCAAAATCTAGATATCAACTCTGTTGCACACCTGTTAGTTTCGGTTCGATTCTCTTCTTTTCTTTGGCCTACATAACATCAACAGGTGTGCAAGATATTTTATCTATCTATGGATGTTGCTAGGTGGGGGACTTACTGGAGTGTCAAAGTTGTGATATCTTTTGTGACAACTTTTAATTAATAGACCTAGCATATTTTCTATATTCTATCATTTATATTTATGCTTGAATATAGTAATTGGCTCGCTCTTTCATTCTTATACAGTGAGGGACTTCTATTCTATTTGCATATTTATCATCTTGGGATAGGTTAAGATGATCTTATCGTGTGAGGAAACAATTTTAAGCTTTTTTTTAAGGGGGATGAGGTCATATTTCAGTGGGACTTGCTAATAACCCCTTGTAGATATCGTTGCGAGAGGTTCTCTCTCTCTCTTGGTTTGGTTTTGTGTCGGAGAGCACTGATACCATTATCTGGTGGGGATAAAAGTACACAAAGTGTCCATGTATACATAAACTAGTACTGTGCGCGATCGATAAAGTGAATGCATAAAAATTACGGGCTAAATTAAATTGTAAACCTACTTTTAATGACCGGTTTATGGTTGGTAAAGAGTTGAGAAGTGAGGAAAAGGTGATTCATTTGGTTCGGATAGCGCCATCAAACAGATGTTTTTAAATCAGAAAGAAAACCTATACGTTTCTTAGGTTTCAGATGAATTATGTAGCGCTAACAAATGTTTTAATGGGATATCAATATATCGTACAGTAAATACCTTAACAATTAATATAGATTTTTAACCTTGATTTTATATAGAAATGGAAAAACCTACAAATTTACAAATTTTACAAGCTGGTTTTACATCAAAAGTAACCTTAAAAAGCTCTTTAAATTTATTCAATTTTGTACTAAAATCTGTATAAAACTTGCATTGCATAGGTTACACAGTTCATTCTTAGGTGTTTTCACTGTACTTTAGCGACTGAGACAGCGACTGCTGCAGAGATGATCCTCTCACTTAAAATATTTTGGCCTGGCAAGTGTGTGTTGTTCTATGTTTTTCTTTCAAAAAATATATGACGAGAGCCAGAGATAATTGTTGTTAGAGTATTTCCTCAGCTACTGCGCTGCAACAGCACTGCCACTGCGCCGCGGCGTCGCTGCTCTGGTGCTTTTGTCATTTGCCGCGGCTGCTTGCTGCTTTTTGTTGTGTTTTTGCGCTTCGTGTGCGCCGCGTTTCAGGCAGACTCAATAATATATCTCAATCAGTCGGCGAGCGGCCAGCGGACGAGCGGCAGGCAGAAAATAAAAAAGAGAAATAAAATTTAGAAAGGGAAAAGGAAACCGAAAAAAATTAAATACAAAACCTACGTAGAATGTCGGCTTCGTCTCGGAATCGGTTCTCGCATTACGCATACGCCAAGTAGTGCCCGTGAATGCGCCAAACACAACAAAATATGCAAAACTAAATATTGAATACTGAGTAAAGGCAAAGTTTGGAGCGGCTTGGTGGTCATGAATCTCCTACAAAGCAAGTGTCAACAATTATTAAACCATTTTATCCCAAGGGATTTAATTAATTAATTCAGTTCAGCACATTTTATGTGTGTTGTGTCGTGTGTGTGTGTGTGCTTCTGTGCATATTCAAATATTGCTGCTGGCCGTTTTTGGGCGGCCTTTATTTTTAGCCGAGCAATAAAAAATAATTAATAAGAATGTGAAAAGACACGAGGGCAGTGCAAGTGCGAGGCACTTGACAATGCGAGAAAAGTCGGGATCTTGAGACCCCCAGAAGACCCAGCGAATCTCTCGCACATCACACTCTGTGTATCGTTGTGAAATAAAATAAAACATATTCGTTAAATAAATAGATCGCCGCCGCCAGCTCGGCCCTCGGTGCTCCCCTGTGCCTTCCTCAAGAGTAACATCGCACCTTGAGACATTGTTGGCGTGTGCTTTTATTTTATTTATCTCTTGTTTTTAGTCTTTTCTCTGTGTATTTTGGATTTTTCGCGCTTTTCCCGCAATGGCCTGTTGTTGTTTGGTCTCGTTTCTGGATCGTAAAACGACTAGAGATCGATAAGATACTACTTCTCGGAATTAAACTCATCATCATGTCTACTTAATATATAAACACAACATCATCTCATCACACACTCAGTACACACCCCCTGATACACCATACATAAACTATGATTTTCCATATTGCAGGAATCGCCAATTGGGCCTCGGACAGTCGGGATGGCAATCTGGCAGATAAGGTAAGTGAATATAATAATACCCCCCGTACTTAAATTTTGAGGGAATAAACTATGGTTGTGCGATAAGAGTGAGCCCCGTTCCGTTGTCTAATTTAGTTATAATCGATGTGCCGACTGGGGTGGGTGGGTTTGTGTGTGATAAATAATAGTAAATATATAGGTCTCGGTGTCCGCAACACAAGCCACGTGCACTGATATATGATGGTATACATTCCGGGCATAGAAGTGACGAATATTTCACTTTTAAGCAAATTATAAATGCTAATTAGATTAACAATGCGTTTCGGATTTCACCTTAAAAGCTAACTCCAAAAGGCACAATTGTCGTTGAACACTTGACGCAGGCGTTTGACCAAAAAGCAAGGAACTAGAACATATTACGAAATACTTACTACAAATGTATTTCAAGTATATAAATATTTTCCAATGCTGCAAGGGGAGCAAGGTTTAGTTTAATATAGCTACATTAAACTCAATTTACATAACTTTTTATCTCTTTTCTTTATATCTAAACAGTCGGCTTCTGATGCCGCCAAGCTTAATAGAAAGGAGTCGTACAAGGCCCAACGAAAGAACTACAGGCGGGAGAAGAAGCGAGTGGCCAGTGAGCTAATGAATTCCCTGCAGGATCCAGCGGTTATAGTCCTGGCCGATTGGCTAAAGGTGAGCAGGAAATGTTTGATTTTTCTGTATTTATTTTGATTTATTTAATTCGTTTCTAGGTTCGGGGAACCCTCAAGTCCTGGACAAAACTGTGGTGTGTGCTGAAGCCTGGCCTGCTGCTCATTTACAAAAGCCAAAAGACGAAGAGCAACCACTGGGTGGGCACGGTGATGCTCACCTCCTGTCAGGTGATCGAGCGTCCCAGCAAAAAGGATGGTTTCTGCTTCAAGCTCTTCCATCCGCTGGAGCAGTCGATTTGGGCGCCACGAGGCCCCGACAAGGAAACCATCGGTAAGTGGAGTTTACCTACAAAATATTACTAAATTAATCAAAATATTTTATATTACAAGGTGCCGTTGTACAGCCTTTGCCAACCGCTTACCTGATCTTTCGGGCTCCCAGCCAGGCAGCTGGAAAATGCTGGATGGATGCCCTGGAGCTGTCCCTGAGATGTTCGGCCCTTCTGTTGCGCTCCAACAGCAGCACGGGAACCGCACCCTCGGCCAGCTATGTGGGCGAACCGTTGCCGGTGTCGCATGAGACGCAATGGTCGGAGGCGGACTACGAGAAGCACTTCAACGATCAGGGTAAGTGGGCACAGTTCCTGACCCTGCCGTCGGCCGATGCGGAGCTCTCGCGCTCCGACACCTGTCTGTCCACCGGCCAGCGGGCACCAACTCCCCTGCTGCAGCAGCTATACAGCAGCGCCGTTAGCAACTGGGAGCGGACCAAGCGACTGCCGCGTTTCGGGCAGCTAGCCCAGCAGCGAAAGACCTCGTACAGCGATGCCTCCAGTGCGGAGCAGGGCCTGGTGGCGCGCCAGCGAAAGCGTCATCATTTGAGTCCCATGAGCAAGTCCATCTCCCTGGGAGCCGCACTGTGCCACAGCAGCTCCAGTGAGGAGGATGACGAGGACGACGAATGCGACTACGGTCGAACTAGCCAGAGAAGTTTGCGGCCAGTTAGCGCACCGCCCGATTGTCTGGTGATGCCGCGCTTCCGTCTAAATGTCAAGGGTGAAAATGCTGCCCCACCCCCACATTTTTTTATTGTCGTTTTAGTTTGTTGTTCCGATCATTATTAATAGGAAATCCACATGGGATAGTAGTAAAATGTTTGTTAATTCTCAGTGTGGTTTTCCCCTCTTTAGGTTGAAGCTAGATTTTACCATCATAATCATCTTCATCAGACATCTCAGTAGCTTTGGAATTTAGTGTTTAAAATTCAAGTAATAACACCATTTTGGCATAGGGAGCTCCCTAAGCTCCTCTATCACAATTCGCTCCCTACGTATGGTTGATCTTTGTGCCGAAGTAGTCGCCCTCTGATAAGCTTTGGGTGGATCTCGATCCCCTGATGGCCTAGTCATGCTGCTTGAATAACGTCCGTGGTCTGATCACGATGCTGATTTGAACTAGCTTATCTCTTCGATGTGCTTCCCTTTACAGATCTGGATGCTGATAGCCAGAATGAGGCACCCAATGCGGTTATGTCTGGCTTGGAGTCAGAAACAGAATCAGATCCGGCCGAGCCGGTGCAGGAGGACAACATGGATCAGGAATGTGATGAGACAACCTATGTGCCCTTTACCGAAGAGGAGTTTGGCGAGGTAAGTGGTCGAGGGTGAGTCGATTTAAAGCAATTGAAGGCAGAAAAAATATTGATACATCGCAAAGGCGATAATATAATCGATGTTTTATATGTTAATCGTGAAAATCGGAAGTTATTCGATTAATATCATACCAAATTTTGTTCAACATTTTTTAATTCTTTTGTATTTTCAGCAAGGGGAGCAGGTGGAGGAGTTGGCAGAGGAGAACAAGAGCCTTATTTGGTGCATTGTCAAGCAGGTGCGACCAGGCATGGATCTGAGCAAGGTGGTACTGCCCACATTCATCCTTGAGCCGCGCTCGTTCCTGGACAAGCTATCCGATTCGTATTATCACGCGGACTTGCTCTCCAAGTGGGTTTTCCCTTTCTACCCCTTTCCCCGAGAATGTATTTATAATCTCTCTTTCGTATCGATCGCAGAGCCGTGCAGGAGGACGATGCGTTCACACGCATGAAGCTAGTCGTGCAATGGTACCTGTCCAGCTTCTACAAGAAGCCCAAGGGCTTGAAGAAGCCCTATAATCCGATTTTGGGCGAGCGGTTCCGTTGCTTCTGGCAACATCCCAGCGGCAGCCGGACCTACTACATTGCGGAACAGGTCTCCCATCATCCGCCCGTGTCCGCTTTCTATGTGACAAACCGCGAGGACGGCTTCAGCATCACCTGCTCCATCCTGGCGAAATCGAAGTTCTATGGCAACAGCACCTCGGCGGTGCTTGAGGGCGCTGCCACGATGACGTTGCTACCACGCGGTGAGTGCTATACGGCAACCACGCCCTATGCCCACTGTAAGGGCATCCTGATGGGCACGCTCTCCATGGAGCTGGGCGGCAAGATAAACATCGAGTGCGAGAACACCGGTTACAGGACGGAGCTAGAGTTCAAGCTGAAGCCGTTCCTTGGCGGTGCCGATGCCACCAACGTTGTTGTTGGCAAAATAAAACTTGGCAAGGAGACTCTGGCCACAATCAATGGTCACTGGGACAAGGAGTGTCGGATAAAGGACTCGAAGACGGGAGAGGAAACGTTGCTGTTCAGGGCGGATGCCGAGATGCGTTCCAAGCGCTTAACACGCTATTTGGTGCCGATGGAGACACAGGAGCCCTTCGAGTCTCAGTTTCTGTGGCAGCACGTCTCCGATGCGATTGCGCGCGAGGATCAGGTGGCCGCCACCGAGGAGAAGACCAAATTGGAGGAGCGCCAGCGAACCGCCGCCAGGGAGCGGGCCAGTACCGAGGCCACCCATAGGCCCGAGCTTTTTGAATTGGACAGCTATGGCCAGTGGATGTACAAGTACGCCGATCTTCGGCCCTGGGACTCGCGCAACGATATGCGGCAGTATGAGTGCGATTTTAAGGTGCTCACCCAGACGCGACACAAATCGGTGCCCATGATCCACAATACCGATGGGGTTCATCCACAGCGTATCTCCCATGAAAAGCTATCGCGAAGTCAAAGACCTGCGGTAAATATACAGACCGGTGGCTCCATAGTGTCCAAGGCGAAGAACAAGAGCCTGGTGCTGGCACCTCGCGACACCAATTCGGACTCTAGTCAATCGCCTCACGGAGTGGTTAAGCGCAGCTCATCTAGTGCCATAAAACAGTGAGTAGAAATTAAAAAAAAATAACAGTAAGTAGAAATTTAAAAAAAATTATAGGAATGTTATGAAAAATCGATTTATCGGCAGGTTATTGATATTTAAGGCTAAGGCGAATATATATAATTTGATTATTTTGCTATATAGGAACGATAAATCGATATTCTCATTGATATCTAGGACTAAAACCTTTAAATAATTAACATTTCTTTGAAAATGTTGTTAGCTTTCCTCAATATTTTACCTATAAATGCGACATTTTTCATTTTGGTGTATATTTTCGTAAGGTAAATCATTATTCTCCAATCAAAACCTGAATGTTTCTTGATATATTTTTGAAAATGATCGATATATTAACGATTAATCTGAAACTTCGATATATCAAGGATATTTCCGATATTAGCTCTTTCCTTCTGATGTACATCCCTAGTTCACAATGCAATATGTGGTAAATCAATTAATTTTCCCTTGTGTCTTCCTTTCAGACTCACATTGGCCGTGGACCAGGTGAACCGAGTGCTGGAGGTGCAAACGCGGCAACTGAACGAGATTAGCCAGCGTCTGGAACGAATGCAGTATGCGCCGCCGCATAGTCACTCAGGTGTTCATTCGCATCACATGCTCGGCGGCGGTGTCTCGCAGTCGACGGTGGTGAAGTCGCTGATTTATGCATTGTTGGGGCTGCTCGTTAGCCTGACCTTGCGCTGGCTGTTCAAGTAGAGCTGTGTTGGCGTGGAGTCAGTGGGTATTAGGATTAAGTAAAACTTTTGGTCAACCTATACAAGACATATATATACACCCTAGAGTACAGATAGTGTTTTTCTTTTTACTGTATTGTAAATTTGTTGCCACAGAGGGAGAATCCAAGGGATCTTGATCTTGAACTTGAACGAAGAGTGTGGCCAGAAAATCTATCTATAGAAAACACAAACTCCATGTACATAGGAATATAAGTGTTTCTCTTACATAAGTCCCGAACAATCCAAGTCTCTCCCAGGAAGACAACGTCCATGTGCAAGTATCTTTTCCATATATCCTCCTCACCCTGGTTAGGTTAGGATATTGAACGGATTAAATATATAAATTAAGAAACACACACACGTTCGCCTAGATACAGCACCAGATTTCGTAAAAAATTCCAATTTATGCTCCGATGCTACGACTATTTTAGCTAGTTCGCCTTTCCGTTTCCTCTTCTTTAGGCATATGACACTACCATTAACTGACACGATTTATAGTTAATAAATAAATGAACAATGCTCGAGAGGCTCTCGCCATCCCAAAAACAAAAAAATAAACACGCAGTGCAACATACCCTAGAGATTAAATGCAATAAAGTGCTTATAGTAATTTACATTTAGTATCTCTTATACACACACAACCCCCTTTTTATCCTTTTCCCTTCGAAACCTGCAATCTTGATAAACAACGCTGTCCTTAAAAAGAACTTTTAATAAATTCCCCTTTTTCAAATCAAATTTAAGTGCGTTTTCTTGGAGTTGTTAAGGGTTATGCTGAATAAAATTAGATTCGAAAAAATGATTGAAAAACAAATAAATAAATAATTACATAATTAAATTCTCATCCTTTCTTATATATATTTTAGTATTAATTTCCTTTAGTTATCTTCTCAGAAACGTCCTTAAGTTTAGATTCTTTAATAGCTGACTTCTTATTGGTTCAAAACGACTTTTTAAAGTCACATTAAGATCTTTTCCAAAGACTAGCAGTAGTATCTCTACCGAAATTTAAACTATGGATAGCAGACAAAATTATATCTTACGAGACTGATCGATAGGAGATATACATATGTGCAATAAACCGATACTGCTTGCTAAATATTTCATTCTTAAATCCAAATCCTAATCCTTAAATAACCACAAATTCGATAATTTTACGGTATATGTGATTTTTCGATACTAAAAATGTCGATGTTATTGTATATTGAGCCCGATACATTGTCGATATTTTATGCAGAATCCGGAAGTTCGGTGGCTAATTTTAATGAGAAGGTTTCCAGTTAATAAAAAATTTATTGGTATATTAGACGAAAGAAAAATAGAAGCATAAAAAGAGTCAAGTCGCTGAAGCAATGGTTTAAAAGGGGGAAAGCACACAACATATAGGCTCTATACTTGTATATATACAGCTTCTATATACATATTTATACGCTTAGATAAGGGTTTGGTTACACCTGAGAATCAAAAGAAGAGACAATTATTACTTTAAAAAAAATAAGTTTTCATATTAAACTTAATAAAGTCGTTAAGTTGAATTAAGCCCCTTCGTTTTGAAAAACCAAATATTAATTGTATTTAATTGTTTTGTTTTGCATGTTTTATTGTTGTTTTAGCTCTTCGCTTCGCTTACATTTACAAGTAGTTTATATATATATTTTTTTTTGTATATATACTATATATTTACTACAACATTTACGATCTCGATCTCGGTCAATTCAATTATAGTAGCTGGTTTTACTCGTTTTCTTTTCTCCTCCTTGATCATCGCCTCACTTAACATAGGGACTACCTCTTGTCTCTCCGTTTTCTAAGTATTGTTTTTTGTTCTATAAGCAACCCGGTTCTTTCGTTTTTTTTTTTTTTATGTATTATTGATTATTATTTATGTGCGATCGCGCCTTTGCTCCGCTTGTAGTCATGTGAGTAGAAGATGCTGCTAAATATGCGCTAAGAGTACACTTATATAAGTAGTTGTTTGTTTTTCGATTTCCTTTGTAAGTTTAGAGCGGGGTCTGGGGGGCGGGGATTACACACAGTTCTTGTTGTTGTCGTAGTATAGCAATAACTAGTTGTTTTACTTTTCAATTCATTTACTTTACTTTGCTGGCGGGCTTAACATTTAACACGACGAGAAAAGCTGGAGAGTAGCCGATACTCGGAACTAATAGGCTGGGGGACTGGGGCTTTGGGGGTGACAACAGTGGCAGATGGGGGTTATAGCGTTAGGGATCGGATCGAAATCGATAAAAGGTGGAAGATAATCTTTAGGCAATTCCAAACCACTTTCTTTTTAAAAGGTTTGTTTATCAATAAATAATATGAGAATAACGAGTGCTTTTTTTTATAAAGAACAAATATTAAAGTCTTCCAGAATGGTTTCCTGGTGAGCTTGAGCTACATATATTCCATGGTAGAAAACCTCAGTGTATATCTTTATTAAATTAATATACAGAGAAAATAATAGAGGTCCTGTTAAGCAGCTCTGATAAAAGCGAAATGTAGAGTAAATAATATAAAATTAATAATAACATTTAAAAAGTAGTGCTATAAAGAAGTTTAACTCTTTTAAGGTGGCCTAAGTCATGTTCAAAGTGTATACGATTTTTATTTATCAGAGCTAGAGAACAATAACCTATAGAACTTGTGTAATTTACAAGGAAAATGTATAATTTGTTATCGAGTTTTATCAGAAATTAAAGATGTTTTTTTAAACTTTATGCTTAAACTTAAATGGCTTAGAGTGGTCTAAAGATTACGCTTCTCGAGCATCGATCCTGCACTAGGATAGCAGTAGAGTTTAGGCTTAAACACACACACCCTGTATCATCATCATCATCATCATTATCATCATCATAATTATTCGTGGCTTATGCGAATATGGTTTTAGCCTTAATTTACAATTGGACACGCATGTGGATCGGCTCTCTACGCGATATATAGTTACATACAATTGCGCTCTGCACAGCAGGTAAATAACACTTTCGAGTATATATCTTTAAATATAGTATTCATGTAATCATCGTATTCGTATGCCGTATATGCGATCTATAACTGTGTATGTGCTATGTGGCATGCATATTGCACTATTTCTCCTCAATGGCTGCTTAACTGGCTAGCTGGCTGCCTGGCGATCTGGAGGCTGGGTCTAGCAGGTGTGCACCCTGAGGTGGTTCTGCAGTGTACTCTTCTGCCGGAACTGCTTGGGGCAGTAGGAACAGTTGTAGGGCTTTTCCCCGGTGTGGATCTTCATGTGATTATTAAGCGTGGCCACCTGCCGGAAGTTCACCTCACAGATCTTGCACTTGTACGGCTTTTCGCCCGTGTGCGTCTTGATGTGATTGACCAGGGTGCTCTGCTGCGAAAAGAATCGCTGGCAAACACTGCATCCGAACGGCCTATCCGGATTGTCGCCCTTCAGCATATTGATGTTGCCCACAATGGTCATGCGGCCCGGCGGTGATCCTGCTCCTCCTCCTCCTCCGCTTCCGCCCGGCTGAAAGTGCTCAACTTTTGTGACGGCCGCCGCCGTTGCTACCACCGAACTGACCGTGGTGCTGCCATCGAGGAAATGCAGTAGCGGATGATGGTCCAGCTGAATGATGTTCGGCGTGTTGCCGTGCAGGTTGTTCGGCAACAGTCCAGTCGTCAGCTGCTGCGTCCCGGGCGCCAGAGTGGGGGGCATTGAGTGATCCACTGCAGGTGGTGGTTGAGCGGTTGATTGGTGTTGGTTTGGATGATTTGACGGGATTAGCATGCGTACACAAGATTTAAATAAAAGCTTCGTTAGGGAAGAGCGTTATTAATCAATGCACACAGTGATAACAGAAAGCGGCTCATTGGTAGGGCGAACACACAAGCGGCTCACCTGTGGCTGTTACGGCGCCTCCGCCGCCGCCTCCTGCTGATCCTCCGGGTCCTCCTGCTCCAGCTCCACCGCCACCGCCGGCTATCTGATGCGTATGCGTCTTGAGGTGGTTGGTGAGGGTGCTCTGCTGGCGGAACTGCATGTGGCAGTAGGAACACGTGTACGGCTTGTCGCCCGTGTGGATCTTCTTGTGGTTGGCCAGTGTCGCCAGCTGGCTGAAGGACTTGTCGCACGTCTCGCACTTGTAGGGCTTGGGATCGATGTGGGTCCGCTCATGGTTGTGCAGCGTCGTCAGCTGCGGAAAGCGGCGTTTGCAGACGCTGCACTGATACGGCTTCACCAGCTCCTCGGCCGCCGGAGAGCTATAGGTGCCGGAGTACAGGGTCTTTGAGATTTGGACACGCTGATGCTGCTGCTGGTAGGCCTGCATCTGCGACTTTCGATGCTTGCCGCTGCCCGGCTGCGGTTGATAACTCAACAGGGACGTGGGCGTACTGGACTCCGCCGCTGCATACGAAAATATGGAGACAAGGAGTTAGGTTTAGAAGTGACAACTTTAGGTGGCTGCCACACACTCACCCTTGTGCGTCTTGATGTGGTTAATCAGCGTACTCTGCTGGCGAAAGTCCTTGGCGCAGATGTTGCAGGTGAACGGCTTCTCGCCGGTGTGGATCTTCACGTGGTTGGTCAGCGTCGAGATCTGGCGGAAGGCCTTGTCGCAGTGCTTGCACTTGTAGGGCCGCTCGTCCGTGTGGATCTTCATGTGGTTGCGTAACGTGGTCAGCTGCCGGAACTTGTTCTTGCACACGTGGCACTGCTTCTTCTTCCGCGGATCGTCTACCACCACCTCCTCCTCGCTAATAACGCTCTGCACTTCCTGTTTCATGGGTGAAATGGGCGTATGATTGCCCGCACCTCCGTTGCCGCCGCCGCCGCCGCCGTTATTCGCCGTGGTCGTGGAAATGTCCAGCAGATGGACCAGCGGGTGCTGTGGATGGAGCATTGCCTGGTGGGTGGGATGTTGGATGGCCTGCACAGCGGTCAGTTGATGCAGGGCAAACGGACTCTGCTGTAAGCTGGCCAGCGTCGGGGGCTGTTGCAGGCCAGCTCCACCACCACCACCACCGCCGCCCCCTCCTCCGCCACCGCCTCCTCCCGCGCCGCCGCCACCACCATGGGAGGCTGGCAGCTGGTAGTGCTGGTAGTTTGCCATGGCTGCTGTGGCGGCAGTCGCATGGTTCAGATGCATGGTGCTGCGAGGTATTCGAGATTAAGTCTTAGCGCGGCACTATTGTCTGCCCATCAGCGTTATACAATGGCAGCCACGGCAGGCCCACAGCCATTCCCCGCCACTCCACTCTCTCCGCGGGCTCCTCCCTGGTTTGTTATTTTAGCTGTCTGCGCCGTGCTTCGCCTTCTTCTTCTGTGTACCACTGCTGCTGCTGCCTCCGCCTCTTCTTCTTCTTCTGCGCCTCTGCTCCGCCACCACACGCTGCTTCCACGTATGTAGCCTCGGGAATGCTCAATTGCCCGCCCACTTTGTCGCGCGCGATCCACCGCACTATTTGCACCGATTTCTCCGTAGATTGCACTGCCTTCTCGGCTATTTCTGCACTTTTTCCAGGCCACGCTCTTTTTGTATCCGTATCCTTATCAAAACAAAAATGACTGGCGTGGTTTTCCAGGGCTGGGCGAACGGGCAGAGCTGCAAGACACCCGCACATCGAGTAATCGGGGCAAGAGTGGTAAGCCAGGGCTGTCTTTTAAAACGCATATCGGTGGGTGCACCGATAGCAGCTATCGAATAATCGTTGCACTCAGTGGTGGGAAACTAGCTATATAGGCTGAATCTGGATGCATGTGGAATTTAATGCATGTGCTTTTGAATAAATAATAATAATTTATAAAAAGAAATAATTTATAAAATTATTATTAATATTTACTTAAAATTTTCTGTTATTTTATCTTGGCATTGAATAATTTTTTTTTTTTTAATTTCACAAGTAAAATTACAGTAAAAGACTGAAATGCAAAACTAGCTATTTTATAGCTACAGTATACAATCCAATTATTATCGAAACTTATTCCACGCCGTGATTTCCCTTATTGTGTGGAACGAAAACAAATAACCAAAACAACGGGGGGACCTACTAAAATAATACGCAGCTTCAGATATCTTTATTATCCGAGGGCAAGGACTATTCCAACCATGAGCGACAAGGCAAAAAAGAAGGAGGAGGAGAAGCCGGTGGCCGCGACAGCCTCGTCCAGTGACGAAGAAGAAGGCGGCGAAGGTTCGTAGCAGACCCTAAAAAACCATCAACGACAACGGCGTTAACTGTCAATTACTAACCTTCACATATTTCGCCTCCGATCCCAGACAGTGCCACAATGGATATGATACGACGCTTTTTTTCCCACACCTTGAATCTTGGAGGCTCCACAGCAGACACAAAAGCAGATCCCAAAGTGGCGAAGGTGAGCGGTTCGCCGTATTTAATATAATAGTAATAAGATCTCTGATGGTTTCTAGGTAATACCTGACCTGTCGTTCGAGGGCTTTGCGAACCATTGGCGAGACCAGGGCTTTCGGAAGATCGTGACTATGGTGGGAGCAGGCATTTCCACCTGTGGGTTTGTTTAAAAATCGGCCATTATCCTAGAATGACACACCTCTTCCTCCTTAGCCGCTGGCATTCCGGACTTTAGGTCGCCGGGCTCTGGGCTATACAGCAACCTGAAGAAGTACAAGCTGCCACATCCCACGGCCATCTTCGATATGGATTACTTTGAGGAGAACCCCGCTCCATTTTTCGCCCTGGCCAAGGAGCTGTATCCCGGCTCGTTTATCCCCTCGCCGGCTCACTACTTTGTCCGTTTGCTGCACGACAAGGGCCTGTTGAAGCGTCACTATACCCAGAACATAGACACTTTGGACAGGCTGACGGGTCTGCCCGACGAGAAGATCATAGAGGCGCACGGCAGCTTCCACACAAACCATTGCCTGAAGTGCCGCAAGGAGTATGACATGGCCTGGATGAAAGCAGAGATCTTTGCAGATCGCTTGCCCACCTGTAAGCAAAAGGATTGCCAGGGCGTGGTCAAACCGGACATTGTCTTTTTTGGCGAGAATTTGCCGTCCAAGTTTTACACGTGTCCGGATGAGGATTTCAAAGATTGTGATCTTCTGATTATCATGGGCACTTCGCTGGAGGTCCAGCCTTTTGCGTCGCTTGTCCAGCGACCTGGACCACGCTGTGTGCGGCTTCTGATTAATCGCGATGCAGTGGGTCAGGCCAGTTTTGTCCCCTGGATGAATCCGAATGAGCAATCGCTGCTGTACAACAAACCCAACAACACGAGGGATGTAGCTTATCTGGGAGACTGCGATGCCGGGGTCCTGGCTCTGGCCAAAGCTCTAGGCTGGGAGGATGAACTGCAGGAGCTAATTACGAATGAAAAGAAAAAACTGGACTCCAAGAGGCAGCAGTCACAGGATAAAAAGAAACCGCATTCAGACCCAGATCATGCGGCTTCCGGCAGTCAGAAGAATGCCTCGCAGTAGACCCAGCCCCCCACCTGGGATTAGTTAGTACAATTCGTAGTTAATTGGTAGTTGAAAAGTGCAATTTGTGTACATGGTTATTACGTGTATAAAAAACCTGACAATGGACTGGACAATGACATGTGCTGGCTAAATCCGTTCGCTTCATTTCGCCTCCGTTTTTGCCCTGCTCCGTTTCCGGCTTTCAATTATTCAAGTGCCATTTGTGAGCCATTAGCGTGTCCTCTTTGGCCGGGGCCACCAACCACCGTAAACCGCAAAAACTGATTGAGTTGCTCTGCCGTTTCCGGCGCACAAAAAGCAGAAACCGCCAACAAAGGTTAACTCTCTCGACATGTTTTCTGTTTTCAGTTCGGTTTCTGCTCGCTCTGATCCGGGCTCTGGCGATTCTGGGTGATGATACCGGTTCTCGGATTCCGATTCTGTTACAGTTGAACCCGAACTCCCTCCAGGAAATCATCAACCGCTGTTGTGGGCGTGGCATGTGGCAATCCTAACTGCCTGTTTGTGTGGCTGCCACAGATGCTGCTGCTGCTGCTACTGTTGCTGCATCAACTTAATGACTCACAATCTGTCCGGCACACAAACACACGGCCAAAGCGAATGATACACACACGGCACCGTCGGTAATGAAGCTTCTGCGGTGAATTGGCCAATAGAAAATACGTTCGGGGCTGCACTAATTAAAACCAAGCCCCGAACCAGGCCAGCAGCGACCAGGGCGACCTACTGCTGGAGCAGAGAAGCGGATATTGTTAATCGTTGACAAGGATGATAAGAGGGGGACGGGCGATGGTTTCGGTTGGGCGGCGGATGAAGGCCGCCTCCCTTTGCCTGTCAACTTGACTCCAGCCTTCGGTGCGGTGGCATTAGGAAATCAAATGCAGCCACGGAAATATTGATAGCCACGCTATTTGTTGCAGTTGCAGTTGCAATTTCACTGGCTGTTGCACCAGAACTTTGGCAATTAAACCTAATGGCCTAAGGACTTGTCTATTTGCAATTTTCCCCGGGTGTTGCCATCTCAGCGAGGTTTTCTGCACTGTTAAAAATGCAAGTTTAATTAAATGATACTCCTTACAAGTGTGATAATAATTTATTATTTGATTAGCAAAGCTAAATAAATGTTTTGATTTATAAAAGGTAAAAGAAAAAATAAATTATTTTAGTTTAACTATAATTTTAAAACCACAAATTAAAAATACATAGTACATTTTATACTGGTATAATCTTGCTAAATCATCTTATTTAAAATAAATATCAAAAAATTAAATTCATGTCAAAGAACGCAATTTTCCTTAATTAGAGTAAACTCTTAGCTTATTATCCCTACTTTGCCTCAGTGTGTTTGGGCGCCACTCACTCAAAATTGACTCAAGTTGGCTCAATATTAACTTGACTTTCGCATCCTCCTCCGACCGATATGGAACGCCATTAAGTGCACTCCATACACACGCCATTGAGGAAGTTGTGGCAACCGATGGCTTCGGGTTCCGAGGGGCAGGTCGTCATATTTGTGTGAACATGTTTCATATTTGTAATCAAAATGCGTTGCTTTCTCTTCATCAACTCACGCCACTCAAACCACCACCGCCACCGCCAGGCACTCTAAGCCTGTTCATCAATGGCATTGAAAGAAAGGCCATGGAGGATGAGGCGAGTGAGGGGTACTGATGAAATCGTGGACACTCATCCCCGATGTCATCAGCGACAGCTGCTCTCGCGCTTTGATATTGAATTCTTGACATGATTGTGTGGTGCACAGCTTGTCCTGGAATTGATTGAGCCCCCAAAACCACACAGTTTTAAGGCAAGTATTAGTCCCGACCGCAAATAACTCAGGCGAGAGCTAATAAAGCAAGGATCACCATCTCCTTCACCATCTACTTATTATCCATCGATTGCGTAGGCTCCAGCCACAAACCTATTTAATCGACGTTTATTCTAAAATATATTCGTTGTTATCGCAGCATAAACTGAATCTTTATGAATATTTTATTATTGCCTTAATAAAAAAGAAGCGGAGGGAAGCCCCCAGAACAACGGCTGCCAAATGCCGTCCTCAAAACGCAATTTGTGTCAATAAATGTGGGAACCGTGTGAGGCTGGGTGTGTGGGGATTACATACAGCCGAGGTCGTTATAATAATACTTGTAATGGGGAAAATTAAATTTAAAGTAATTTATATTCCTTTATATAAATAAAAAAAACAAATAATTTGTATATTAATGCAAATTTTATTATTAACTGCGATAACTAATATAATAATAAAACAGTCTTTTCCTAAAATATTATATGAAGATTATTATTAAAGCTCAGGATATTGTTGCTTAAAATGGCCTTTCTTGCTTTAAATTTAAAGAATTATGATAGAAAATAACAAATAAAGCTCATTTTAATATTTACTACAAATACGAATATTTAATACAACATTTGTAGGAAAATATTAACAATTTTTTAAATTGATACAATGCTTCATTGAAAATATTATAGACTAACGAAATTAACAAATTATTTTACTAGAAATTTCTTATATACATATAGTTCCTATAATTTTGTATTTCTTAATTAAGAAAAACACAATTCTTAAAATCTGAAACATGACTCAATTTTATTAAACCT